>CM076734.1:4948615-5211115 GCA_038501795.1 Pseudopleuronectes americanus | reverse complement strand
CCTCTGAATATGGACTTCTGCAGGTAATTTGGTCTTGGCTGTGTCTAAACTTGTGTTATTCTGTTACATTCCCTCACGTTCCCTCTTATAGTCTGATTCAATGTTTTTACAAGAGAAACCATTTTCTGGGACCTTACAAATTACATTCTCAACCCAATGATGTGTCGTCTGCACAAACAGCTGATTTGATATAAAAAATTACATCAGTCACATCTTGTTCCTTCAAAGGAAATCTGGTGTTTGTAAAATACACCTAATGTGGAAAGTGCTTGTTTAGGAAAAAAGAGGCAGGGGAGAACGAGATCGGCAGAACCTTGTTTGCTCGCTGAGCATGTGGCTATCAGATAACGCCATGCGTGTTTTATAGGGTGAAGGAAAAATAAAGAATAGAAGAACAATGTGTGGGAAGACACACACTGGTCTAAAAGCCTCCATTCATCCCTGAGTCATGTTTCAGCGGGGCTGCAGTGTCAGGTTGGACCCTAATCTCCTCCAGATGCCCTCGCAGGCAAAACAACATCTCTCCCCGTAAACCGCCGCGGAACCAGAACAGAGACGTGAGCCCAGATAACATAATTGATTTGCTTTTCCGTAATAGCTGTTTTGACGCCGTATCTACGCATTTGCTCATGTATCTCCTCCGTTTGGTTTTCTCTGTCCACGCTCTGGCCTTGATCAAAACAGTGGGCTATCTCCCTCCACTCATCAGTTCCCCCGTACGGCCGCCCGTTCCTGCTGGGTGCGGAGAACAAGGGAAATATATGCATAACCCTCCGCTGACACGCCGTCTCGTTTGATGTGCGATTCTCAAACAGATGCCCTGTCTCTCCCCAAGGTTATTGGGGATTTTAAAGTGATGCGTGGCTCTGTCTCCCTGACTCTTTCATACAGACGAACACACACACACACACACACACACAGACACTCATTTGCAAAAGCCAATTTTATTTCCTGTTTTAGAACCGTAGCTTCACAGCTTTCCCCCGTGTTACTCAGTAAGTTAAGAGAAACTGAGTTCAGGAAGTTTAGTGTTGCTTGTGCATTCAGTCTCCATCATAGGTTTGTGGATAATGATCATTTACATTAACCAGTTCATCTATAAATAATGTATTTTTTTAACCATTTCAACCATCAGGACCAAGTTTTATGTAACATTAGTTAAATCATTACTATATCTGATGATTGTCAGATCAAAAGCTCATGTAATCTGTTCCTGTTACTGTATTTTAATGACTTGAATTCAAATAATGTCATTTAAGGTCCCCAAGATCACTTTACAGAGTTAGGTAAATGAAAAGTAGGAAGTTGGGGATTTTGAACTAGGTGTGTTTTGAGGATTTTTGTGTCCAGAGAGACGGGTCAATTACAGGTCTCTGCCAGGAGAGAGTTCCAGAAGGTGGAGGCTGCAACACTGAATGCAAAACAAAAATGTAGAGAGCGAAACATATAGTACATAACTATTCTCATAAATCAATTTAAAGGCATCGCTACAATCTTCTCAATTCACTCTTCTTCTAACTACTCCTGTATTACCACTTGCAGTTGTGACGTGTGCGGCAGCTAGGAAACAGCGAACAAGCAGAGGTGTGTGTTTGTTGAGCAGAGCTGCAGGCGAGCAGCCGAGGGCTGGTTGGAGAGAGAGGCGGGGCTGATCTGCATATTTATACATGCTCAAATATTAGCTAAAGCAATGGTGTAGCATTAGATCCCAAGGATGTATTTGTTCATGGCAAAAGAACAACCTTCTAAATGTGTAATTTTGAGAAACAGGGGTGGGTTGTAGGAGTTTAATCAATGCCAGGAGAGGAATCCAGCAGTTGTTGATTGATTCCTAACATTAGCACTGTCAGACCAGAACATCTGTGTCTACAAACCTGTTACAGACAGACCCAACACTGACCGACTCGACCTCAGCACTTTGATAAATTTCAAAGGCTTGGAGTGTTGGAGAGGGGGCTGTATCTGTCCTTGTAAAACAAACCTGTAAATATACATCAGTGGGATTTACAAGCGGGGTGCATCTCTGGAGTTGAGTCAAACTTGTAAACAATGAGGAGGAGGAGGAGGAGGAGGAGGAGGAGGAGGAGGAGGAGGCAGAAAAAGAGGAAAAGATAAGCAGGCCTTGAATTATCTAGGCCAGTCAAATGGAGGTGTGGTCAGGGACGGACGGTGTGGCTCTCGCTCGGGGCCAGGTCTGTGAGAAGGTCATGTGAAAGTGGAATGTGGCTGAGCTGGATGTTCGCCGGAGGCTGTGCTAAGTCAGGAAAGCTTATTTTTCTTACAACAAAGTGAATACTGTACGCCACCTGGGAGACATTATTCCTCCCTGTACCAATATCATCCAGATTATTTGAGTAATTTAGTTTTTTTTGGGGGGGGGGATTGTGACAATATTTAGCCACAGAATTCAGATGTCTATATTTTGTTTTTTAGACTGTGTTTTGTTTTGACAAGGTTTCAACAGACATAATATGAAAATAGGGGTTTTGCATGGCTGCATTAGTGGACAAACAATTACGTTGCAATTACTGTGCAGCTTTTGAGATGGAGGGGGATGCATCACTCAGCGGGCGGCTGACAACACGAGCTAACTCAGCAAGTGACATGCAAATAGGAAAATAATGGTGCAGAGGAGCCAATAGTGAAAGTCATCGCAGCGGTACAACAAAACAACAAGGAGAAGGCAATGCTTAGGTGAGGGGGAAGAAAACTATTTGTGAAGACAGGTGAAAGGAATGTATACTAACAAAAAGACCCACATCCAAAGAGAAGTCAACACACACACACAAACACACCCACAAACACACACAGACAGGTTCACACTCTCCAGTGAGTGCTGTCAAAGCCTGGATGTCAACTGAGCCTGTCTGACTGAAAGCAGGACGGCCAGCGGAGTCTCAGCCTGGAAAGACACGTTCACAACAGTTTCACTCAGGGTGAGTCATGTGCCAGCGAGCGTTAAAGCAGCACATATGAACAAAATGATTAAATTTCGTTCCCGTGTGAGTGGAATATTTCATTTCATTATATTATTCTGTGGATTTGACTGCGGGTATGAAGGTTTAATAAAGGGAAAAACTTTAAGGTGAGCAATGGCAGGAGGGCCGGGGAGTTGCATGATGTCTGAGTGATGTTTAGTTTGGAAGAGGAGCCGGTGTGTTGTGTTGACGAGGCCTGTGAGCCGTCTCTGAGTCGTGAGTTTGGGTATTGCAGAAGCTTAACTGAGGGATGATGTCACAACGTCTGGTGAGAGAAGTAGTGAAAAAGCCTTGCAGAAGGTAGAGATGGGTTTTTTCTTTCCTTTTAAAAAAAGAGGAGAATGGAGAATATGGATGGAGACGGGCCCTCGGGTTCAGACTGGCAGCCTGCATCAGATTCTTGGCGTATCCAGATTGGAATCAGATTGCTTTTATCATGTGTGGATGGCAGCGAACATGTAGAAGTCATACTGTAGGTGGTTTGAAATCTGACTCAAATTAAATTTTAAATGACTTCGGCCTAGCCACTAAAATCAGATTGCAAACTGTCCTCTGCGTCACTCGCAGGGCTTAACACAGAACACATGATGGTGACATCACATCTGGCAGTGACTGACACGCAGCGGTGTAAGAGATACTCTGATCCTATAGAACCAGTGCAACAGTATAAAGATGGAATTAAAAGCCCTGAAGAAGAAATACTCTCAGGTAAAGGTACTTTAAGAGTTGGATGTAAAAGGATTGGTTCTGCAGAAAATAAGTATTATTATGAATGACAGTTACTTGGTTCAATGATAATTTGTCCATGTTTATGTATACAATGATGTAGTTCAACACAGGGTTTGCTTAACATAGGTTAACTCAATGTTATATACACCATCACTGGGTTATACCACTGACAGATCAAAAAGTCCTGAAATTAATTCCACTAAACTTGGTGGAATGCTGAAGTATGGGTCAGTTAAGAACCTCCAAATTGAAACAAAGCTTATATGGTTGTGAGTAGTAATTATTAATTTCAGAATCAAATTAGAAGTCCATGTGATCACCTTTTAGGTTCTAAATGTTCCTGCCGACATTTTTGATGTACTGCAGGTTTCTACAGTCTCTGATTTACTGGTTGTTTACAAAAACAGGATTAAACTGTTTGTGACATCTCTCCATTCCAATGGTGATGTGTAAATGAAGTAATTAGTCATTACTTATATAGTTCCAAAGTCGAGGTTGAAACAGTGTCTTTGCCACTCGGCTGTGGAACGGCCTTCCAGAGGAGATAAGGCTTGTGGCTTCTTATAAATCACTTCTTAAAACCCACTTTTACAGACTGGCTTTCATGTGACACCCTGTTTTTTACTTGTTCACTTATTTTTATTGTCATTTTATAGCTTTTTCGTATTCAATTTTTAATTTACTTGTATAGCTTTGTTGTCAAAGCACTTTGTAAACTCTGTTTTTGAAAAGTGCTATATAAATAAAGTTTATTATTATATTTTTATTATAATAACTTGTTGTCATTTGCTTTGTGGAATTTGTATTAAGGTTACTTGACCAAAGCATAGTTATTTAATGAATTCATCTGTGAGAAGGAGTTATTATTATTTTCTTTGCTGTAGTATTTACTTTTACTTTTAACCGGTCACAGATGTATAATAATATGTACAAATTATATTCATTCATATATATGGAAAATTCAACTGCATAAACTTAATAATTAAGCAGTGATTCTTAGTGTATGGACATGTTTCTGCTAAAAAGATTGTATTCACTTTTAACAGTCAAATAATGAAACTGTCAAAAACCATCTCTGGTGTGAGTCCTAACAACAGACTAATAACTGAAACACAACAAAGAGCTCCATCTGGAAACTGCTGCTTTTGTCACATCCCCGATGGTTAGGATCTTGATCTGAAAAGCAACTGGGCCTATCAAATTTAAGAAGAAGGAGTGGGAAGGACAATATGTCGCTCAGAAATGTAGTGGAGTAGAAAAGAAGCTCAAGTAAAGTGGAAGTACATTGAAATCGTACAGTCTATATACATTCCAAGTGCGAGCGGCCAGGTTGAGTCCAAAACTGCGTCACCAGCGTGAGTCCTGTTAAAAGTTCAGTGTGGTTGAGGCAGAGAATCAAGGAGCAGGGCTCTGTGTGTTGTGTGCTGTACGCCTGCTGGCAGCCGCGCTCTCTGGCATTCGCAGATGCCTTTTCGGCTGCTTTCAGACGGCTCCAAAGCAAACAGGACCGGCCCCGTGCACAAGCCATAAAACTTGTGCTTCAGCCTCCACAGCCCCTTGTGCTCCACAAAATGGCACGGAGCTGTTTACATTTTCTCATGAAGCGGAATACAAAAAATAATTATGTGATTTCAAATTATAATACAGAAGTTATTTTTAAAATCGGTTGAAAGCCACACGAAACATTTGAAATTATTCCCACTTTTCATGGAAACGCATATCAACTGTCACGGCGGTGCAAGCTATGGTGCACGTTTACATTCGTTTGAAAGAACGATAAATCGGCTCATGACATTTGCAGCAACAACTTCAAGCCTGAGCCGGGTGGGTGTTTTCCATGGCAGCTGTTGACTGACATTTGAGCGTTGGTATCACAAGGAGACACGCTGTCATCTGTGGTACACGCCTGACTGGAGCATGTCATGGCTCCGCATAGCCTACAAAATGATTTAAGACATATGAAAGATCCCGTTATAATGTTAAGGTATTTAAGTTTGTGATGTAGTAGCTTCAGTCAGGAAGTGGAGGCCGGTTAGCATAGGTGGTTTTGATGTGGTGGCCACAACAGGTATTGCATCATGTGACCCACTATGACCCAAACAGCATTGTAAAGCTCTGAAACAAGGAAACTAAACATTCCAAAATGACTCATGAGTTTGATCCACTCAGGCCAATGGCATTCAAATTGCAGAGAGGAGGTTTCAGAAGTTAATTAGATCTTGATCATGTTTTACGGGCAACCAATAGGAAATCAGTCGGGCAGCAGAGATTTGCATGTGTCTGCTTGACTGGCTCGACTGTTGTGCATACAACTTGATGACATAATGTAGTGGGTGATAGAGTGTTGAATGAACGGTCTATGAAAGAAATACATTTTTTTGAATGGTCTCTAAAGTAGTTTACAGTATGAAATACTATTTTTGTTGCAAACCTATAAACACACACAGTCATGTCTTTATATTAACGTACATTGATTTCCAGAATAATTTACTCGAACCTCCACCATAATTACTACTTGCCTAACTCTAACCCTAAGCTTAGTTTAAACCTAATCTTAAATAAACCTACCCTTAGCCTAACCTTCAAATCTGTCTTCACCCTAAAATGTAATAATTCATCTTACAGGGACTTTGTCCCATTAAGGAAGACAAATCTCCACAATTAGACTGTGTAAATAGATTTAGGTTCCCACAATATGAGTAATCCCTTGAGCACACACACACACACACACACACACACACACACACACAGACACACACACACATAATGCATCAATAAGCCTTAGGGGAACATCAATGTAGGTAGCACTCACGGCAGAATACAAAATACAAATAGATTTGTATTTGACTCATCAGTAGCGTGTTCCAGTCATGTTTCACATCACTCAAATTGAACAGCATACTTTACTTAAAACCTTCCCAATCACCTGCCACTGTGATAACGCAATCTGTTATCACAGCGTGGCCGTGTCTCTTCCACGAGGGCACGAGAGCCAGATTTAAATGGCTGCTCTGACTGTTTATGGTTGTTTCCACATCCCTAAGTAGTTTGAATTGCGCCTTTTTTTCTCAACATTGTTACAACAGTAATCATGGCTGTGATTGGTGTTTTATGCCTCTCCGTAAAGAACAATCAAAGGAACCAGTAAGTGCTCACTGATTCATTCGTATTTACCGTTATGGCGTGAATGTCAGTGTACTCGCCAGAACAAGCAGCCTGGGAACCGAAGTCTTAAGAGTAAGTCTTTTTTCTTTTATTTTTCTCCCGTCTTAAAGCTTGAGTTTCCCAGGTCAAGGTTGAACTGTCGAGGTGAAGTATTTGGACCCATTTGGAGGCTCGTCTGACACAGACGGGAGATTATGAGAGTTTGATGCAAACAGCTATAGGAGGGATTTATCACGGTTCGACCTCCAGAAACGTGAGACACTTGGAGTGAGGTCACTACAGCAGCTTAATGTTTTTCTTACACTGATCCTCATGTTATTCTATTCCATATGTCGAAGCCATTGACTATAATCGAATGATTGGTCCTCAAATGTCCAAGTATTACTTTAGAAAATATACATTTACAACATTCTTTCTAAACTATTGACTTATGTGTTTATTTTAAGGGCAGTAGACGGAATTCACGGCCTGCTGGCAGAATATAGGTTGACGTGCAGTTGTGTATATACAGGCTCTTTTTTATATGGACACTTAACTCCAATTAACCTCCATTCTCCTATTTGCCTGTAATCACATTATCCTCTGGTATTTGAATCTATTTTTCTTTCATCCACGAGAGGCCATGTCCGCCCGCTACATGCCCGGAGAAAGGTGCGACAGTGCAAGAACAAGCTTCTCCTTGTCCTACATCTCCCAGTTGGCCAGAGAACCAGCCTGTGGTCCGCTCTCCCTCTCCCTCTCTCTTTCTTTCCCCCCCCCCTCGGATCTCTTTCTCTCTCAGCGCTCTCCTCACGCTCTCTTTCTTAACGCTCCCCTCATGCTCCCTCGCCGCATATCTGAGCTGTGCCCCCCGGCCATGTCCAGCGCCAGACAACGTCTGATTCATGCCTTAAGTTAGCTACTGCGGTCAGCTGACTCTGTAGTACGATAAGACTGGGCTGGTTGAGGGTTGATTCAATATCCTGCCAGGGCGCTGATCAATTCTATTGGACTGTCAGTGAGCCCAAAGAAGAGAGTAATTTAGGAGAACAGGTTGATCATTAAAAACCTCAACCTTAGTGTTTTTATTCTTCAGATATCCTAATTCATATATATAAATATATATATAGTGAGTTATTCTGACTGCCAAAATAAGGTCATATAATTTAATTCTTGCTATACTAAATGGTTTAAAATGGAGTTTGAAACAGAGCCTTGCCTCTCTCTCCTCCCCCTGCACTGTACAAAAACACATTCCAGCTGTCAAATACATTCATTCATGTCCCTCCATACAAACCATTTCTGACTACATGCCTGTCGCCCAAAGCAATTATAGGTGAAAGAGTTTACTTTCAGCACCTACGCTCCAGAAGCTGCACGTTGAGCTGTCACCTGCGCTGACACATTAGTGACACATTTTTCAGAACTGATGAATGAATCACGTTGCGTGAAAGTTGTAGTGGGTCCGAAATATTTCGTAAATGGTCACCTTCGACCTACGGCTATGGTGACTTGTTGGTGAATGGAAGATGATTCTCCAAGCAAAATATGAGATGATCTTCAAAATCAGTGTCACAACTAAAATAAAACTTTCCTTGTCGATGAATCTGAAAATGATTCCCTTCAGTAACCTATTATTCATTTGGACCGTTAAAGCTGAAAATTGTGAACGTCAAAAATAAAATCGTGTGTGACAGTTTCACATGAGCCACTTTGAGGGCTTTTATTTATACGTCAGAAAAGCAGCTGGGAGTTGTTCTGCTTGAAATAATTGCAATAGCTTCACCTCAATTAGCTGCAACAATAAAACGTAGCTTACTTATTACTCAGTACTTATCGGTAATTGTTACTTAACAATGGGGTGTAGAAATTATATTGGCCATTCCACCTTCATAATGAGAACTTTACACTTTCAATACGTTTAGATAAGGCTTTTACTTACACCTTGAGTACAGCCCTTTGAATCATGGTGGGGAATTTTTGTACTGCCGTCCTTCTATGAATAAAACGAGTCGACGAAATTGAGCAGCAGGATGACTCCACTGTTAAAACAACCAAACAGAGTCTGTGTAGAAGCTTAAAGCAACATGTTGCCATGGAGATGAGGTGAAAGTAATTAAAGTTTGAAAACAAAATAATTCTCCTCATATTTCTTTTAAATCAATTGAAATAAATATAGGTAGTGTGTATGATGGGTGGTGACTGTTGATCTGATCAAGCTCTGTGCATTAAATTGTTCATTTGAAGGCTATTATTTAAACTATAACGGCTCATTTTGGAAAATAAATCTGACATTTCACCAAGGGAAATAAAACATTAACCACAACTACCCCAACACAAATGATACTTATTGAATAAAGTAAATAACTGCATTTATTTGGATAATTTAATGTTGGAGGTTATATGGTGATGTCGGTGAGTTATGTTCTGTTATTCTCTGTAATGTTTCCTCATTAATCACATCCATTGGCAGTCATGGTGTAGTTAGTATTTAGCGTGCTGGCAGTGTGTTCAGTTAAACCTGTTTTTAAATGGTGTGCATTCGGGGAAGCTTGCCTCGGCATAACGATAATAAAATGTTTTTCATCGTGGAGATGTCATTTTCTTTTAATATTTATATTGTGTTTACCTGTGAGGCGCACTGGAGCACTTCACACCCATTTAAATAATGAGCCCATTGCGAAAGGGATAATTGTTAGTGTCTCACCTCAGACGTCTCCGCAGAAGTTATTGCTGCGAACGCTCACAATTATTTTAAACTACTTTCTGCTGGGGGAAGGAAGAGCAGGTTGCAGATTTCACAGAGTAAAACCGTCTCTTACCCTGCTATGAATTTTTAAAATAAACCAGCAGTGAGCGGATATTTAAAAAAAATTGGGGTTTGTGTGTCCTCAACCTTTTATTTAGTGTCCCCTGTAGGGCACCCATTAAAATCATCAACCCTGCTTAAAAGTCTGCTTCAGAGGGATTTGTCACCCCAGAGGTCGACAAGACAAGAGCATGAGGTCAGGGAGAGACACGGCGAACAACAGGCAGTGAACTAGAACGAAACACGGCATCCATGAATAATGCATGAATGAAAGGTTTATCTAATGGCTCTCTTAAAACTTTCAAAAGTTCATCTGTACTTTCAGCTGGAGACGCTCTTGGCTAGAAAGCTCCTTTTTCCCGACTTAGTGCAGTCATCCTCCCAACTCAGCTTGAGAGAGACACGCTGATTGGTTTAATTATGTTTGCAGTGATTAAGCATCTTAATGGTGCTCATCACAATATGAGACATGAATTACAATGATGCTGAGATGTGACATTCAGGGTAAAGATTTGTCTTTCTTTACTTTTACTGGTAACGCACACAGACAGAAGAGCCAAAGAGTCACCAGACTACACACACACACGCACACACACAGTTTTAAGAGGGACACTTACCATCTTTGGACAGTTGGTGGTCATGGCAGGGTCGGAGGAGAACAGAGACTCAGGGAGACTGCGGAGCGCGACCTCGGAGCGCGACCTCGCAGCGCTGCGCTCACATCCCAGCCCGGCTCTCAGACACGAGGACGAGACCATCGGGGCTCGTTAACTTGAAAGCGCGGGTGGAGGTCGGCGGGCTCGCTGGAGTGTGTCAAGAGGAAACTGCAGGCACCACTCAGCCAGGCCGCGGAGACACAGACAAAAGCAGAGATAATTCAAAGACGCCAGCAGTTTCTCCTTCCTCTTCCTCCTTGCTCTCTCTGGTGTAACTTTACCCCCGAGGAGTCCCGGCAAGCGCACACATAGAACCAGTTCCAGACCTGTCCCGCACCAACGGCTGCCTCTCCCCCTTCTGTCTGCGTATTCTCTCCCCTCTCGGTTTTTTGGTATCATTTAACTCTTGATTCCACGGCCCCGGCGATGAGCTCACCGGGGGCTCAGGTTTCAGCTCCTTGACTGGAATGCGAGGCCGGCCGAGCGGAGAGGCAGAGGTGCCGGGGAGGTCAAAGGCTACTGGGGTAGTGTGGAGGAATGGAGAGGAGAGCGGTGTCTGTCATCTGGGGGAGTTCCAGTAGAGGGATATCTGAGGGTCCTGGAGTGCCGAGAACAAAACAGGAGTTACAGGGGTCATGGGCTACGGATGTTGCGGGGCCAGACAACATCTGACAGCTCTAGAGGCTGTGGACTTGAGGACACTGAGTACATTTACACGCTCGAATACACACACTCACATGGACAACCTTCTCTTAAGTACCAGATTTATTGCTCACTTAGAGAGAGGGGTGTTTCCCTCTGGGAAACAAAGACTTTTTTTTAATGTTTTGTGGAGTTGCTGTTTTCACATTTCAGCAGTCCTGACACTGCTATGAATTTGAATTATGCAGTCAAAATACAAAATAAATAGAGGGACCATAACCACAGGAATAATAATAATTTCATTTGCATAATATATGTTGAAAATTGATTGTTACCAGCTGCTTTACAATCTTGATAAAACAGCTATAAAATGGAAACAATAACATAAAATGTAGTTAAAGAAGAATAGGCTTTAAATAAGGCAAGAATGTGTCAGCGTCTTTAATAACCTACAAGAAAAACAGAATAGGAAGCCAAGAAAGATTTTCTGGAGGATTCTGATCGGGCAGACATAAGGACGAGGTTGCTCAATCTGAGCGTAAGCTAACGATTCTCAATGAGGAATCCTTTATGATTCACAGAGTTCATTTTGATTCCATCACTTTCTCTTGGAAAATATTTAATTTCCATTTTTTCACTTCTTCTTCATTAAAGTGCAACCTGCCACGTCACCTTTCATTGTAAAACTAGCTAACATTAGCTAACTCCTGTTAGCGACAGCAGTCATACTGCTCTTCACAAAGTTATAAGAAACCACTGAGCGACTTCCACTAAGACTGACTCTTTGACTGTGAGTCCAGTACAGATCCTTTCATTAATTTTTTTTTAGTCTCCATTTGTGTGGTTAGAGTTGTTACGGATTTCTGTAGTTGTTTAATTTGTTTTTCCTTTGAATCTAAAAAAACTTTGTTAAGCTAGTATGGAGTTTAAAATGTCTTCATTAATACCAATGGGGTGAAATATTAGAAACACGTTGGACATAATACCATACAACTAGCATACATTTGATTTATCAGCTTTAATTGGAGACATGTTAAAAAGAAAAGCAGACAAACAAAACCCCTGTCAGACTTGTCAGAATCCTTGTACTAAGTTATTCTGATAATGTAACCCAGGCTCAGTAGGAAGATTTTAAATGTGATTAGTGTTGCACATGTTTTCATTTCCTCACAGCAGTCGTTCGTTTCATGATTTTACTTCATGTGATTGTGACTCAGTGACATTTAACATTAATCCTTACTAATGCAAAACATGCAAATTCCTCCTAAATCCTGTTTACTTCCGCTCATTTGAAACAACTTTTTTTGTTCTGAACATGATTTGGGCAGTTTTGAAGTCAACCGCACATCTCAAAACTTTACTGCTTTTAATTTAAACTTTAGGAAAATGAGTTTGCTTCCCAGTAAATGTTGCTGCCTACAATCCTCAAGAATGAAGCAATCTCCCCTCACGAAATTAGGAACAACACTGACATCATTAAAAGTAATGAAATTCATCTGCAGCCAAAGCCTTGTCATCCATTGTTTCCTGATTCATCACAAACTACATTCTACAAAAGGATCTTGAAGGTGACTCAACACATGTCTTTGTTCACGGTGGTTTCCAGAAAACTGAACGCCGTGACCTCAATGAACGAAGGGTTTATTTCATGGTGATTATATCAGACTGTATTCATTTTTACTAGGTGGATCTAAAAGTCTGGCAGCTGTTAAGATTATTTCCTCGACTCCAACCAGTCTTAAACACGTTGTTAACAGTTTTCTCGGAGACTATTATTTGGTAGAAACTACTCTTCTTCCAAAGAAAACCGTTGATGAGGTGTTTTGTGGATTATCTGGAATTAAAGGACCACTGTTTCTTTTGGGAAGGGTGTGGCTATAAAATCTTTCAAATGTAATTTTTCAGTACTTAGAGAACCACAATAAGATTAACTTCCATCATACAAGAGTGCAGGCACATGCACCAGGATCTGAAATATCCTAACATGTATACTTTATGTTGTTTTATACAATATGGGTGAATTAACACTTTAAGACCATGTAGTTTTATGATGTGATTCAGTTAATTAATTAGGATTTACACTTTCTTTTCCTCTCATATATCTCTATATTGAAGCAATGGCAACAAATAACCTTTAGTTCATAGTCTCAATTTGAACGTGTATATCATGTAGAGCTGTAGCTGTTTGTATATGAATATACAAACCTTAGCAATCGCTGAGACTTGGTGGTGCATTCCCTGCCATCATATTGTTGCTACCATTTACACTGATAATACATTGCTGGGTCCACATGTGGCAGGTGTGAGCAGTGGTGCTATACTCCACCGTTGGCAAACTTAAAAACACAATTCAATTGCCAAAGAGAACAAAGTGATGCTTTTTAAAGACGGCATCATTAAACCCACTTTCCCTCAGCAGCGCAACGAAAATAACTCGGGCTGATTGAAGCGGCCTGGTGATTATTTGTTTATTATTTTGCCAGTCGACTCAGCCGCGTAGCTCTCCCCCCTTATCCTCTGCGGGCGTAACTGGCTCGGGACTGCAGCTCTGCTCCAGCCGCTGGGAATGTGTGGTCTTTATTAAGGGGAGGAAGTGTGTGCGAATGAGCACTGCAGGCCCAGCGTCTCAGGAATCTTGATCCTTTTTCCCCTCGTGGCACTTTTCACAAGCACGGCCAGCAAATCACTTACACTGATAGCAGGGTTCTGCGTGAGGCCCTGGTTCTTGGAGGAAGAGGCAGGGGTTGGTCTGGTGCGGGGGCTGCACTCCCCTCGCCTGGTTTGCGTAGCATGCTGGGGAGTAGGGCTTGCATTTTGTTTGTGCAGATGAGTGTCGGCGCGGGCACACGCGGGCCTGAACGGCAGTGATAGCGAACAGCTTGTTTTTGTGTTTTTTGGCAATGTTGCCACTGCTGGAGTACTGACAGGCACTGGGGAGGTCTGATATGTAAAAGCTTTGCCAGGTAGGGCTTGTGCGAAAAGAATGTTTTCCCTTTGACTTTCTCCTGTGTGTTTTTCATTCATGCTGAGTTATTTGGTCATGCAGCTTCAGTCGAATTCAACGTTTTGCACCTTCATCGGTAGGCAAAAGATTTTTAGATTTCAGAGTTTGCTCTGAGCCACAAGCTGACAGGCTGAACTTGTTCTTAAGGGTTTACAATCCTCAGGTGGATTGTGACATCCGTTTTAGTCAAATGACTTCAGGTTAGTGTTACACGTCTCCACACGCTCGACTGACAGACACTTGGCATTGGTTTTGACCTTTCTGTGTAACACAAGGAATCCCACACCACACAAACAAGGAAATAAGCTTTCTTAAAATCTCCCGTTCCCATTAAATTTCAAATGATAACATCACGGCATGGGTTGGCTGACTTCATTAGCATATTTGTAACTGTAAACCTCTCTTATCTTTTAAAAAATCCCCTGTAGAAGGGTGAAGAACAGTGAAGATTTAATACTTATTTGTCCTGGCTCTGTATCTGCAAGTCATTAACAAGCTAGTTAGAGGCAAAGCAAAAATGTACAAGAGCACTGAGTCACCATATTTTTAAGAAGTCAACCTCTAACTGTGATGAAAACAAAAATATTCTCTGGCGTCTTTGTCGAAGGCAACACAAGATTAAGTCTGTAAAAACCAAATCTGTCGCCATCTGTGTCCAGGAACAAGGAACAAATGTCCTTCGCTGACCCTCATACATCAAAGACAACACTCAACCTATAAATCATATTTTTTTTGTTTTCATAAATATTAGACACACACAGAGCAGGGAAAGGGCTAAATAAAATCAAAGAGTACGTTTATTGTGCAAACGATGGCTTCGCTTTATGGTGTTTGGATTCCTAAATGAAAACATACCCAATGAAACCCTTCACCCGGCGTCTTGCTGAGAGAGCGAGCCGCACTGAGACCAAACGCCTCACCTCTCCTGCCGCCCTGTCGCCAGGGACCGCGGGGTAATTACATCATTTGGAGATGGAATGAAAGCACTTTACAAGCGAAAGTAAGTGAAATGCTTTATTGCTCACGGAATTGCCAATTAAAAGGCAACACCTGGAACACAGAGGCCCCTGTGACAGGACTGAAACCAGCCAGAGTCCTGATCCACGGGGCCCCTTGAGAATGTTTTTCTTTCCGTCTTTTCCCCCTTCTTTTTGACCCCGTCTTTATTTGTAAAAAGTAGCCGACAATGCACCTTCACACTGGCTTACATAGTCCATAAGTCACAAAAGCTTGATGTGCTCTGAAACGTGCAACCCATTTCCTGGGTAGAGCATATGTCACGGCTACAGTGTAAACCGGTTCAGGGCATGCTACTGAGAAAGAAAACAGTGGTGATTCTCTCCAGTGCCCAATGCACACCAGTCCAGTCCAATCCCAGATGTGTTCCAGGCTCAGGTCGGTTTCCCCCCAGGAGACAGAAACAGACCAAACTGAACAAATAGAAAGGTGAAGAAAAGAAAAATGTCTGACATATCCTTCCACCTACTCCCATTGTCAGTGGAGGACTTGTCTGTTAACACCTCTTCATCTCCCATTCACTTCAAGATCCTACAGACATGCTAACAGCCCTCTGGGTCTGTACTCATGTCAAATTGTGCTTTGACTTATGCTAACATCCGCTGCTTTCTATCATTTGCTGATGCAAAGCAGGTGTAATGTTTAGCATTTTCACCATTAGTTTAGTGTGTTAGCATGCTAACATTTGCTAATTAGGACAAAGCATAGCTGTAGCTGTGGGGAATGTCATTAGTGTTGCACGCTCTAGGTTATTCACCAAAGCACAGTAAAATATGCATATTCTTGGTAAAGTGATTGCAATTCATTTTGTTGGCAATTTGAAAATGTGGGAAAAAAAAATAGTACTAATTAATCTATAACCACACATATAAACTAAAAGCTGTGTTTGTAGAGGCTTAATGGACCAATGTTTTCCGTGCTGATGATGCAGGGTGAAAAATCTGGTGATTACCAACGTCACTAGAAGTCATTCTGGCAAGCCATCCAACAGTTGATACCACACCGCTAACTTGGTTAAAAATAAAAACATACATCAGTAAAACTGTTTCACTACATGCTTTTAAAGCAAAATTAAATTACAAAGATAAAAATATATATATTTTTTTTCAATACTTGGTCTACTCCTTTGTCCTGGTCCTCTGCCCAAACAGTAGCTGAGTCAGATGGTAGCCACACCCCTGCAGGAGTTCCCACTCAACACGACCACAGTCTGTGACACCCGCAGCAAACACAGTATTAACATCACACTGTCATGACGACACGGGTGACAACGATGCTGACAAGCGTTACCATGGTGACAGCAGTCATATACACACATTTGTGGTGTCAGAAAAGCAGGACTTATTTATTCTCGCAAATGTCTTTCCCAGCACTACTGGCTTATTACTTTTGAGCCTGACTGACAGGGTCTTATGGAAAATAAATTGGCAGAACTACACTTGATGCATGGAATATCACTTATGATGCTGGTTTGGTGTCTGAGGAGAGACATGAAAGGGGATGGATACTCGACGATAAGATGTATTGTCATGAATAAGAGTGAAAGGGATGAGTAAAACCTTGATTAGGGCCCATATCCCCTTTGTAGCTGCAGTCAAAGTGCCTCTTGCAAATTCAGAGCCGGCAGCCAAGGATAATGTGCCTCTCATGTCTAAATAATGGCTGCTGTGCTTTGCACATCCTTATAAGATCCTGGCTACACAGTTTACCAAGTCCAATGTTATCACTTGTTAAGCCTGCATAGATTTCGGGGGTTTATATAAAAGCACAGTGTCACGTTTCCTCTTTGTGCATTCTCTTTCATTAAATACTGCTGGGGGAAGAATTCCGCTCTTTCATGCGTGGCTTACGTCAAAGTATTTGTCCAGTGACTGGTTAAAGGCAATTCCTGTGCTCAGCTTTATAATTGTGGGAAGCGAGTTCCCAGCTGAAATACAAGGAGTGTAAGAGGAGTTTATATTTTGACGAGAAATGTGAGGACTCCATTGCCTAAAACCCTCTGGATGTCACATGAGCAGCTGAAGCCAGGATCGGAGAAACCTGAAATCTAAGTCGGCGTTAGCCACATTCTCTTCAACGTCCTCTGTACATACCAGTGGTGGATCTAGATTTTTTCTAAATTGGGGGCCATTGTTCACACAGACGGACCAATTATATGTCGAACATCCATGAACACGTCTTGATTTAGTAAGATGCAGATTCATCTCATTGCTTGATTACAGTTTGCTCTATGGCTTTGAGCAAAGCCACACATTGTGTTCTTCAAAAAACAAGGAAAAAATAAACAAAACTTATTTTTTTTAATTGATACAGTTCTTGGTAAGTAATAATTTGTTTAAACTGAGGGGGCACCTCAGTGGACAATTCGATTCCAGTTAGGTCCAGTGCCACCTGGACTCAAACTGAAATATGCCCTTGTTACCTGAGGCTAAATCTTCCACTAGTGACTTTCCTTATCAGACCCCCAAAAAAATGAAATAACCGAAACCCATGATGCCGATATCTTACCCCTGAGCTCGGTTCATGCCTGGCACTAATGTCCCACCTGTAGCACTGCAGTTTATGCCAGCACGTCTGACTGCGGAGTGATTTCCACTTTGAGTGGCTGAAATATTCATCGGCACACCTAGGGTGCACCGGGGGAGCTGTATGATGTGTCAACTAAGGATAAGGCAGCTGCGTCTGTCCAACTCCTTTTAGCTGGTTAATTGCTGTGAAGTATCGGGAAACGGAAGGGGCAAATGTCGAATATTCAAATTCGGAAAAAATATCTGTTACTGCATTTAGGATTTAATCACTTCATCAAAGGAGTAATTTGATGGCTCATGCAATAGGTACTCTGAAATAGATTGTGTATGTCCAACACTCAGTGTTTGGTTTGACACACTGATTAGAGAGGAAGGGAGGCAGACCTTGGCTCCAACTAGCTTCTAGCGGACTCATTATTCTTCACTTATCTGCTAGATAAGTCCTCTCCCTCCATGTAAGTAACATGTAAATGGAGCTATAACAAAACCCACTGTATATACATCACTATCTAAGTGACTATGGCCTATCATGCCGCGCTTGATGTGAAATTGTGTCTTACTTGATGGCTATGACTTAGTCACATATGGTATCCATATCTGTCCTACGCACAAAAGCATAGTTAAGTGTGTAGTTTGTGCATCTGTTGAGAAAATATACACTGTAGAGTTGTTTTTTGAAAGACTTGCACAGAATCCTGATATTGTTATCTGTAATAATAACATTGTATTCAGTAAATTAATTGCTAGAGTTCTGGGAATTTGGTAACATCACTAAAGGAAGTTTGAAGGCCCAGGCAACTCAGGGTTTAACTAACAACACAGTTTCTTCACATTTCTTTTGTAGAGAAAACTGAGTCATATTTCTCCGAAAACTGCTAAAAGAATATTCAATTTACTGAGATTATGTGAATAATAGGAGTTGGTTCATCGAAATAAAAAGTTGGTGGAAGACAATAAACTATTGCAGAGGAGGAAGGCAAGGCAATATTATGTAATTCATTTTAAGCATATAAGATGGAGGACAGGTCATAGATTTGTGGAGCAGGAGTATCGAGGTCCCACTCGTTCGTGTCCCACTCACTATCATAGAGGAGGTGGGGCTTATGGACTATACCGCAGCCAGCCACCAGGAGGCAATCAAAATGATTTGGCCTCACTTTTTGGAGCTCTCATGTCATCCATCTTTATGTACAGTCAGCAGTTTCAAGCATTAATTGTTTGTTTCCATGGCACTAACAGTATTTGCATACATCGTTCATAATGAGGCATCAGCTTTTCGGCCTCTACCACAGAGTGTAAAATTGGTTTGGTGATATTTTCATTTCAGATTTCTGCTTTTTTAACTCACTGTTTTTTTCTGTTCAGACAGCAGAAATACACATAAATCAGGTGACTGGAAACAAACTTTGTGTCATGGCTCACTGGGAGACATGAATAGACGGTTAAAGTTAGAGAGCAACACATGCTGCATTTCCTACTTTACATCAAATGCTTGCTTTTAAGAGGCTTTTTTACCCCTCACATTTTGGATCCTATGTACCATCAAATAAAGTCATTTAGATGATATGTGTAACTGTAGCTTGTTTAAAACTCTCTGTTTGTCTGACTGCTCACATATCCTTACTTTTTGGACTTTGATGTCGCAATAACACCATGACCCCTGATGTGCACAGTTTTTTTGTCAAGTACAAAGTTCTGATATATCAACAGAAATGAAAGTGGGACACAAGAAATTACCTCAGACCAGAGATTCTTATCTTCATGTTATCTCATTTAACAGGAACTATAGAGATTGTGGGAGTGATGCAACATATGTGAATGAGGTGTCAAACAGAAGTTAATTTGCAGCATCTGTCACCGGTTAAGCTTTTAAATTTGTATTGATACAACTGAACAAAAGAGCAGATCAAACAGATGTGTGTGTGTCTGTGTAAATGGGTGTGTATGCACGGCAGATGCATGCCTATCTGTGCGCATGACAGTCGATTACATTTGCCACGAGGGCATCTGTGCCCTGCGCCCAGGCAACCACACAGATGGACATGCTACAACATTTTGTATTTGATGGTTGAAAGATAAATGTGGTATACAAAAAACTGCTTGACATTGTTTTGATAGCCTTCTGCAGAGACTCTGGTTCAAAGAAGACAATCCTGAGAAAAATCTGTATCAAACTGTATTTTACAGTGTAATTTGTCCCAGTGCAGCCTGGTTACACGTCACCATCCACCTGGTGAGGCCTGTCTAAATGTTTACCTCCTTCTTCATTTGTTCAGCTGTCTTGTCATCTCTGTGGACTCACACACAAACACACACACACATATATATACACACAGATGGTGCACAGAGCAAATAATTTTTAAAGGAGAGAGAGAATCTCTCTAACGCACACAGCAGGTCGGGTGATTGAGCGAAACATGAAAGCCGGGTTGAAATATTTCCCCCAGCGTCACTTCAGAGACGCAGGACGATTTCCATTTGAGGAAAACAACTTTACAGGAAACTCCACCTTCATGTGGTGTACACTGTCTTCTTAACTCGGACCAAACCGATGTTCTGTGCACACCGCAGCAATCCTAACATCACCGGAGAAGAACATCTGGCTGTGGATTGAGTGTCGTCATTACAGAGCGAGCGAGTTGCAGTGAAGTGAAACTGGAGGTTTGGAGATATTTCAAAGACAAAGGTCGTTGGCTAAACGACTCCCTCGCTCACATCCTCTTCCCGTATATCTGTAAACATTAAAAAGCGGGCAGAGACTTTTCCATTACCTGAAACCACTGAGGTAGATTTCACCTAAACACATCCTGAGATCATAAGAAGACACAGATACCATCCACCTCCGATGTCGTAAAGTCAAGCTCATATCTCAATAATCCAGCAGGGCTCTGTCTCACGGTGTCCACACGCACACACGCATACCTGGCCCAGGGTGGGAACAGTGTTGTGAACCAAACAGATTTTTGGTCCCTGAGTCAGGCAGCGAATGGTCTACATGCAGTGTTCCCATGGCATGCATTACACAGGACTTTCACTGATGGGACATTTATAGCTGTATGTTTAAAAGTGATTTTTGGTCAGGCCCGGGTCTGGGAGGAGCAACGCCAGTGAAGTGCCGTTCCTGTTCCTGTTCCTCCATTGAACATCGTTTCGCCCTTTGGCTGTGTGCCTGTCGTCCGACATGCTCCGCCTCCTTGTGTTGCCACGGCTCGACAGACAGACAACCCTGCGCTGCCCCCTCCTACGCCCACCCTGGGCTTGGCACCACCAGCTGTTGAATGCATCAGGCCTCAAAATGGCTCCTCAGCTGCTGCTGTGGCACAGGGAGAGAGAAGCCTGACAGACCGAGCAGCTGCCGGGCTCAAACAGGGCAAGGTCACTCTCAGAATGAAATTCAGTACCAGTACCTGCTAAAGCATTACGTGGAACCATGATTATTAGATTATATCAGGAGTCGTATTAAGTTTATCTGGGCGAGGTTTGAACAGAAAACGGCCAAAGAAAGGCAAAAAAAGATTAAACAATTTCCAGATTATCTTCTAAATAGTTTTGTCAATATTTGCAACCGTGAGAGATTACAATCAATTTGCCTTTAACTCTTCAAATATAACAAATGAATCTCATAAAGTACGGCCATTCTATTCCATTATCACTTTTTTTGGTAATAGGATTAACATAATTTGTAATCAGATTGATGTAATTATGCCGCATAGAATTTGTCACTCTGCAATCCTGTTAACTGCTGCGGCAGCGCGGAGATAAAGAGCTGGCAGCTGATTTATTGTTGCTGTTCACACATAGTGAACGCTGCCCTGTGGCGGTATACGACTGCACCACTCCCATATTAGACTCTTAAAAGACGGCTGCGTCTAATAAACCAATCAGTGGTGTCAAGTTCACCGAGCATGTGGCATGAAGCTATTGTTACCGATGTCAGTGGCGTACACCGACTCTCCCCCGGAGGGCGAAGCTACGAATCAGGTTGTGTTTGCTCAGTTGGTGGAGCGATCACTGATTCCCAACCGGGGGTACCCCAGGGGGTGAAGCTGCCAAAGGCTTCATGGAAATACTGTCGAGTAACTCTATTAGACAGAAATTAATTCCGAAAATACAGTGATTAGTATATTTGTCTTTAGCAGAGAAAATACATCCAAATAGTGTTTGGAATTGGTTTGATGGACTCGCCGATATCTCCCACCTCCCGAAGCCTTAAAGCCATGTTCGCAAAGCTAGTCAGCAACAGAGTCATAAACAGAGAGATAGCTACAGATCATTGATCTACAGTTTAAATAGAGAGGACGGACATTTGGAAGTTACCACAGAAAACTACTCAAGATGAGATGAGATAAGAAAAGATAAATTAAGATAAACCTTGTTGATCCCAACACCAGGGAAATATACTCATTAAAGCAGCAGATAGTCAGAAAGAGGTAGACAAGGAGAGTTTAAAAGTAGATTAAATAACAATTAAATAATGATACAGAGTATATGTAAATACTATACACACCTTTCATGACGGATGTAAATATCATTTGTAGAGAAATGTACTTGAGTAAAGTGAAGTAGCACAAAGATATAATATGAGGATGTAAACTGTATCTGTGCATTATTCTTTATATGATATATTGACATATATATGCATATAAAGTCTGTTATGAGAACATAAGCTGGTATGAATCTGGAAAGGCACGGCTAAATATTGCAGTTAAAAGGAGTACATAAACAGTTGAATGCTTCTGAAATAATAAAAGTAATAAAAAGTTGAAAAATGATTATCACAAAGCAGAGGACAAACAGCGGTGAAAATCGTTATATAAAAGCAATGAATTCAGAAGTTGGAACAAGCTAAAAGTAATGTATGAACAGTCCAAATATTTATACAAAAAATTGTGTTATTCAAACACAAGCACCAAATTCAGAGACTAAACACTAACTCAAG
The DNA here is from genome assembly GCA_038501795.1 of Pseudopleuronectes americanus. Lineage (NCBI taxonomy): Eukaryota > Metazoa > Chordata > Actinopteri > Pleuronectiformes > Pleuronectidae > Pseudopleuronectes > Pseudopleuronectes americanus. Next base: position 5,188,669 of record CM076734.1, on the reverse strand, counting down.
GGCAACCTCATTTAATTCTTTAATACACGTTGTATTTCTGTGCGAATTCAATATCTTACATGTGCAATCCTGTCCACACTATTATCATTGCAATTTCTGTTGGTATGTGAATGTCAAATTGTTATTAAATATAGCATATAGGTTGTAAACTATTATATCTGGAACATGACAGGTCGGTTCAATAAAGGTGTGGCTGATCTCATCTGACAGGGATGCTTGGTTACTGTTTGTCACTGATTTGACTGAAGCAGACATCAGAACAGCCCTACAGCATTCGACTGACTGACCCACTTCTTAATGAACACTAAGCAGACCAACTGTTTTCCTCTTCAGAGAGGGCCTGATCCTTGGCACGGCTGTTTGATTGACTTCAACAACCCCTTCCCACCCACCCACTCCATCCCGTCGGTGCTAAAAGGGTGTTTCCTGACAAGTGAGCTCGTTTTACATTTATGCGTTAAGGTTTTAAGGCCAAGGCTTAGGTTCAAAATTTATTGGCTATTGTATAATGTTTCATGCAGGAGTCTGGGCGACTTTGCCTTGTGTTTAGCCGCTGGCGCACACTCAGGAAAAGCCAATGTATTATGATAGCAGTGAGAGTTGAAGCTGTCAGAGACTATGCCTGAGGGAAACTCACCTTTTGCATTTCTGACTGATTGCGTAAACTCCTGTCACACAACAAAAGCGGCTCTGTGAGGTCCTCGGCACTGTAATTAACTCTGATTTGGCTTGGCAGCGTGTTTTTACATCAACTCCAAGGTTGCACTTGATCAAATATTAACCTCCTCTGTGGCACAGTGCTAATTAACGAGGTTTATGTGCAACGGTTATGCCCTGAGAACGTGTGTTTGCACAACATGCCGTCCTGCGAGGTTGGAAGATGTTCACTGAAGAAAACGGGGTAAAGTTCTCAAGATAATTACAGTTGCTTCAAGGGAGATAGGAGGGATGGTCTAAATTCCAGTGTCCCCACTTGTCGAAAACATATTAGAGAAGGCTTGAGGCAGATTCTGTATTTAATAAAACCTTTCGATTGAGATGCAAGGACAAGTACGAGCATGGCTGGCAAGCGAGGCGAAGATGTGAAAGCATGTATTGTCAATGTAAGTAATTCAGAGTAATGAATAAAGTCTGCTCTCGGTGCTTATCCACCGGTCACTGACCCTTACCATTGTTGAAAAGGATCTGTGCTGAAACGGTTGGTTTTCATATCGCTGCCTTCACCTCCACCAACAGGTTCACATCTGCTCTGAGTTAGTATTTCTTATGAACGTGTTACATACACTGCTTGTTTTCTACCTGAGTTCTTACATTTCAGTGTTTGACTCTGAGCTGCTTCTCCTCCTCCCTCGCGCTGCCATCACTGTCCTCTGTCTCACTCGCAGCAAAGCTCATCAGGAGGACGGTGGGAAAATGCCCCGCGGAGCTTCCTGTCTACATGTTCATACAATAAACCTGGAATGTCAGAGCTAAAAATGTGGACAAACGCACACATCCACCCATACATCACACACTGACAGACGCTGACTCCGACGCTCAGTGTGCGCACATCATAACCTCTAACCCAGCATGACACACACACACACACACACACACACACACACACACACACCGAGACAATAATGAATCACAAGACGTGCCATGTGTGTGTGTGTCACCGCACAGATGTCAAGTCAGGAGAAAAACTGTTAAAGTCGGATGAAATATGGATTCAAATTACGCCTCGACTCTTCTCTGTCTACCCATTTAGATAAACGGGAAATCTTCTTTTGTGGTTCCAGAAATGGGAGGCGAGGCCAAGCTGATCTGTAATTTTGTTTCTTTGCAGGGCTGCATTAGGCTCTCTGCAAGTCCCTTATTTTGTTTCTTCTCTCAGGCCTATTGCTTTGCTTTCCAAGCGGACTTTTTTTATCTTTCCCCTGCGTCTTCCAGCTGACTTTGTTGTATTGTTATCACACTTCCTCCCGAGCTGTGTCAAACATTTTGCACTTTTGTTCATGATACACGATTTTGCAAACGTCCAATCTGCAAAACACACACAGGATCACATTACACGGTGTGGGTGTGCATGCTCAAGCCAAAGTTGCTTTTGGTGTAGTTTTATCCAAACACGGTATTGTTGTCACCACGGTCCCCTTATTTAGATTAACCAATCCTCCATCTGATGTGGAATAAATGAGATAATGATGACATCATTATGCGATGCTTATATTACATTATTAAAAGGTAAGCATCGGCCGATATATATACAGCATGTGTGCAAATGTTTTAATTTTCCATCCTCACCTTGAGTTTAATCACTGCTGAGAGTGTTTGTGTGAATTTTCCAAAAGCCCCACAGTTTATCAGGTTGTTTACATACTGAAAGAGATATCCTGTCTGCTTGTGTATAAAACATTTCTTTAGCTAGGATTAGTTTAAGCTAAAAGTCAAAGCAACACAAACTCACTGCAGTGCTCAAAAGGAATGAGTGAACAGCAGAAGGTTTGAACATGCAAACATGTATAAAGGCAGAAAAAGCTATAATAGTCGTTAGTCTCATCTGTTTATTAGTCTGAATGTTGACTTGTCACATACACTGGTACATGACTGAATGTGTTGTTATAGATGTGCAAAGTTAAAACAGTGGAAACTTTGAGCAGTGTAGTTGCTCTGCAGCTTTGAGACCCCTCTCTCTCTCTCTCTCTCTGGAAAGAGGAAATATCTGCTGGTCTTGAAAGCTGTCAGCGTGCTTGTAAAACAACCGCGTGTCTCCCGTAGTTCCTCTCTGCAGTACATACATAATTGACAAATGCAGCCATAAAGACTTATGGAAGTATTGAAATGCACATCACGAATCATATTTAAGTGAAAACACACTCAGTTGCCAACACATTCCAGTCCACACCCATGCAAGTAAACCCCTTTTTCAGAAGAGACAAGTTTGATTTGGTAACTTTTAAGGAGGAAGTGACACATTCTTCCTCTTTCAAATAAAACCAAAAAAGAATTAATAAATTCATCACAACATAGCGGGTTTTGATACTTTGGTTCTAGTATGACCTTATGGTGGCTTTTGCTGTGGCTGGTGGACATTAGCATCTAGATTTGTAACTCTGATTTTCATTTGTCTTCCCTGCGCTACATGAGTCGATGACATGAACAATGAATGACACCATTATGTGTAATGTGAAAGAACCAGTGACAAACCACAGAGAATTATCCCCCAGCTGTGCACATCCTCTGTGGAGGATCTGTGGGTTTGTGGAGCGTTTTGGAGCTTGCCAGGTCATTGTTTTGGTTTTAAGGCGGCCTGACTGTTTTAGTTCCTTCTCACCACTTCTGTCAGCCTGTTCCCAGCAGCGAGCAGCTGCTTCAGCAAAAAGAAATTTCAATAATCCAGCACATGTTATGCACCCAGCATAAAAAAGAGGATCTAGCAACTGGCCGAGTAGTGGAGCATTTAGCTGCTAAAGAGACACATATTTCTACCAGGAGATGGTGGAGCCCAAAACAGAGACAAATGAGATAAAAAATTTAAAAAAACAAGATGGTAATTCTCTGATTGTGATCATATTCACATGTTTATCCCTTGTAGAGCAATCTGCATGTAGCTGGTGATAAATTAAACAATCTGTATTTCCGTTGCTGTCTACTGTTTGGAGGTTAATTGAGGCAGTGACAGAGACAGATGTGACAGACTGACAAAGAGAAAACACTGCACAAAGCTGAGGCAGATGTTTCCACGTCTGACATTTTCACAACAATTATTCACTTGTATTTTAGGATAATAACAGAGAGAGGGGAAAAAAACAAACAAACAAAAGCACTACTACTCGAATGGCACTGGCACGTGTGTAAAGTTTGGCTCTCCACAAGATACTAATCTTTGCCCATTCTACAACTTTGGACGTAAACACCTCTTCCTCAGATAATGCGTCTCATCTCCTGACCCGTTTCCGTGCCAGCTCACTCTTACCCGGCAGGTTGCGTGGTCTCCCACAGATGGAGAAGAAGTGCTGAGACAGGCCTTTGCAGCAGGGGGGCCGCAAGTTGCACGCAGAGTGTTACGGAAAGAGGCATCATTACGGTCGGTCACCTACCGTTTAACAGACACACCCCATGTCTCCTCTAGCTGCTGATCAACAATGTTGTGAAGGCTGAATCACCGCGCTCGCAGCAACAGAGCCGACGCTCACGTGTTCGCGGAGAATGTGAAAGGAACAACTATGAAGGGCAGCAGCTTGACAGTGTGGACGCATTTAATTGGGCAAAGTCATATCCTGTAATAGCCTTCATTCTGTAATTTCTCCAGCCAGTTAAGAAGAAAATAAGGGGTAAAGGAAAGAGAGCACAATTCTAGTGAACTGCCCTCGTTGGGACCCCTGAGTAATGATTAAACTCTGTTGTTGGACACAAGTACACTTTGCACACAGATAAAGACTCGGTTTTTATCCACGTGTGTCAGTCCACTTTGGGACAATGTGAAATATCTCAACAACTGCTGGATAAACTGTCATGGAACTTAGCTCAGACTCCTACAGTCCCCATAGACTCCCAGTGACCCAATGATGTTGGTGATCCCCTCATTTTTCATTTAATGCCACCACCTGGTTAAAGATGTCATATATACAGTGAATTATGTCAACATCTGTGTGATAGATTGGCTTGAAATTTGGTAAAGGCAGCCAGGGTTCTTGGGGCAATGTATTCTACTGACATTGATGATGATCTACTTTCTCTGTAACGCCACCATGAAGATAAAGTTTGTGGTCATTGGATGAAATGTCTGGACCTTTGGACATTCATCTTTCTGTTCAGCTTTCTACGATGAATCTTCCATGTTGAAAAAAGAAAATTAGGAGAATTTGAGAATAAAGTAAATGTTATAATTTTAAGAAAATAAAGAAAACCCAGTTTCTTTTAGGAAAAAAGCAGAATCTCCATTTAGATCCAAAATTTTAAACAAATCTCATTATGAAACCAAAACCTCTTTAAATAACAAACAGATGTAACCAATGATACACAGTTGCACTACAAAAAAAGTGATCCTTCACATTCCTCATTTTAACTCAGGCAACAGGCTTATATACCATTTAATGATATGCAGCCTAAAATGTAAACCTTATACTAGTTATATTAGTACTTTATTCTTCAAATATGACTTTTTTCTGAAAATCATTTTTTTTTCCCTGTCTTAATACTCTGTCGCAGTTTTCACATATTAGCATGCTAATTCATTATTCGTACTAATCATCACACAACATGACATAACACAATATTTCGGTGCGTAACATGCTAAGATTAGCTTTTAGCACAGGGCCAACCTATCATGGCTGTAAACTCTCACTAATGTTTGGGCGTTGATTGTTGAGCTCACTCTCTTTAGCTCCTAATACAATAATTATGATTATTTGTTGAGCTCCACTTACAGTACAGGTGTTTCTTACTTAATACAAACATACTATATCATTAGAGATATTTATTTTGTATTAATAAGCGTGAAAATAAAAGTCCCATATGGCTAATACACGATGACATAAAACCCTCTCGCATTGACCGTGGTTGAACCTTTCCGGGGCGAGAGCACAAAACCCACCGCGAGCACAGCAGAGCCGAGCAGCATCAAAGAAACCATTCTTCCAAACAAACGAAGAACACACTTGAAACAGTCTGGAGTGGTACGTGTTTGATGTGCCTCCAGCCAGTTCTCCATTAGCAAAATGATCCAGGCTAAATATTCCCGAGGTGATCTTTTATTCAGGCGCTTCACAAGGACCTCACGAGTCCAGAGTGATAGCAACGGGGAGACCTTGATTCCCGTCACTTTTCCCGCCACTTTGACTAGACCTTCATGTGAACATTATTATTAATTCATCACCCTGCCAGGCTGGGCTTTAACTTTAATTCATTTTGAGATTGAGCTATCTTCACTGGGAGGACTCCGGGTGATTAATGATTGAGGAGAGGTGAGATCATCAGCGTGGTCCACTACACCAACCCTGCTTAGATTGGGTCATGAGACAGTATCGGCGAAGGCAGGGGGAGGAACAGCAGCATCTCCCAGGGCCGCCGGGGAAAGCGCAGCATCTCCGACAATGCCGCAGGATCAAATCTGGTTACACACAGCTCTGGGCTTATCCTGTCTGTGTGATGATTTCTTTTGTCTGGCCTCAAAGGCGTCTGAGCTGTGGAGTCACCTCATATAGAGAAAGTGAGAGAGAGAGTGGGAAAGCTCCAGAGCTGAGGCAAAGCGAACCGTATCAACATATGCACAAACAGCGAGCGATTATTTCAGAAGTGAACGCGTGCGGCATGCACAGTCACGTTGCTGGAGCTTTTTCTGTTTTATCTGCCACCTTAAAAACACACACACACACACACACACACACACACACACACACACACACACACACACACACACACACACACACACACACACACACACACACACACACACACACACACACACACACACACACACACACACACACACACACACACACACACACACACACACACACACACACACACACACACACACACACACACACACACACACACACACACACACACACACCAGTTGAGGCCTGAGTACACATCCCTCCTCACTCCAACTACCAGACACTTTGTAGACAAAAGATGAAACAAGACCTTTTGAAGGTCGTGGTGTTAACAGGTGAGATATTGAGGCCCTAGTTGTGTGGTGATCTTGTTTTGGTGTGTGTGTATGTATACGTGCATTTGTGTGTGTGAGAGAAGTCTTTTATCTCAGGTGATGTGATCCTCTCATCCTGCTCAGCCCCTATGTTAGTAACTTCACCTGCACTTTGATGTCTTCACCTCCGTCTCTCTTCATCTGTATTGGTGGAGGAGCTCTCACTGTGTTGTCAGCAAAGAACATAGATGACCATGTTGGATAAGGCCTAAAAGCTTTTTGGCAAATGCATCTTTTTCAATTTGATGACATGTGCACCTGATGAGGAAAATGTAAGTGGATTCACATAAGATGTCAAGGTTGATATCAGAATGACAGAGCTCGGTAATTGAGCAACAAGCTGAGACTTGTGCGACGGTTTTATCTTCACGTGAACGCAATATTTTGAAGCTGTGAAGTGCCAACAGGATAGAGTTCCTGTTACATACTTGTCCAGTCTGCAGACAATCTATACTCATCGCTGACAGGAGGAGACGATTTCTCATCGCACACAGTGCCAGAGATGTGTTGAAACTTGACTTGGCCCTGCCAGTCACATCACTCTAACTCTTAACCTACTCTTGAACTTGATGTCATTGCACCACATTTCGCAACAGTTTTTTAAGCTCTTGACCTTGTTCCTGTAAGGTCTCAGAATTCTCAGGACCTTAGCATTTAAAGAGTTGTCAAGTGGTCGTGCTAACCTTACACTTACATGCAAGTCTTGCATACCTTTGTCTTCTTCCTCCTCTTTTGAAATTGTGTTTTTATGTTGTGAAGCATTTGGGATATGTCTGATATTTGTTGCCTTAAACAAGACTGTGTAAGTATGAAAGAAGAAATACCACAGTATTTCTTTTTTGGGGGGAAATGTGCTCAGAAAACTTGTTTAGAAAGATATATCTCCTCTCTACTTTTATGACATCAGTATAAGAAATGGTAGAAACATTGTACCTCTCCAGAGTTGTTCCCTACATCACTTTCTCATCACTATTCAGTACACCGTATGGTGGCGTGGATATGTTTGGGCATCCGAGGTAAACATCTCTTAGAAGATGAACTAGTCTCCAGACATCAACATTTTCATCAAAATGAATCAAACTTAGTTGAATTTTTTTTAAACTTTAAGAATGACAACAGAGAAGAATATGCACCCTACAAATGTATAATCAACCCCAAGTGATTGTATCTCTCTTATGCCAAGGTCAGACTCCTTAATTAGCTTGTTCCAGCTACAGTTTTTTCATAATCATCATAATGAAAAGCCAAGTGATGCAAATTTTAAAGCTTTCTAAGCTAAATAAAGAGTGCAGTCTATGCACAATTTCATGAAAAGAACACATTTGTAACTGCTAAGCACAGGGGCGAATCTATCATGCTTTGAGCTTGTGTTGCCCCCAGTGGCACCGAGAAACAAGGAGGAATGGATTTAATTAAATACCAGTAAATTCTGGTGGCCAACGTAACACTACCTGTACACAGGATGAAGATAAAAGAGGATGGCAAGATAATGATCCTGAACTGCACCTTTAAATCTGCAATGGTCTAACTGTAGATCGAGGTTGGAAATGCTGCTGTGATCCTGGACCTGAACATTACTGAAAAAATGTGGATAGACCAGAATGAGAATTGGATTCAGGACAGCCCAAGAATTTCAGAACTCGAAACTTTGCAAGGAGGGCTAGATGAAACTTCCAGGACCAAACTCTGAGCTGACACTGGAAGATGAAAATAAAACAAAGCTGATCACTTAACAAAAATAAAAGATCAAAATAAAGACGCTTACTTGCTTAAAATACTTCAAATTGTATTCAATTTTAAATTGTCACATTGTGCCTTTTGGAAAACAGGTTCTCTTCTATCATATTTTCTTCACTTAACTATTCACAGAAAAGTTGGCTACCCGAGGTTTTCTCATGGCACAGTCGGCCTTATAGTGCTTTGGGAATTAGAAGGACGGAACAACACAATGAACCACATTGTATCTTTAAAATGTTATGATAATGACATTAAAGACAGTGTAAATTAGGGGAATATAATTCTTCATTTTTCAATAAATACGCAGGTTTTCTGCTGGAGTCCTACTTTGTGTAAAACTACTATAGCTCATGGTGGCCAGTTTGACCTTATATCAGCAAAGTCCCTAAGGCGTATTGTTGAGTAGCTAATATTACATCCACATTTTACCATACCACAGCGAAACAATTTTTTTATCTCTGTATTTCACATAGTGGGTTATTCAGCAGAATAAGTTACAGAGGGTTATCACAATATCCTCAACAAAGTGACTCTCAAGACTGATATATTGGACACATGCTCATCTAACACTGTCTTCCAAGCAATGAAACACGCACTGTCCATCATCCTGTTACTGAAGCTTTCCCCAAGATTGGCAAAGTGTACATGGTCCTTCTCTTCTTCACTTCACAGACCAACAACACTCTGTCTGAGTCAAGTTATACCCAGATGGCTGTGACTAATTACTTGCACGATGAATGTTAAATGTTGTAGAAATGTATCTCGGGATTTTGGAATAATGACAAACTTGTCATCTTTGGAACGGTCGATTGACTGAGAGCAGCAACCATGAAAGATCACGCTCCGCTGCAGCTGGGCTTGGACAGGTTAATGCTGAGCTCAAGCTTTTAGTGGAAAAACACTGAACAACCCTATGAACAAGCACTTTTACCATTAATACTTAAATAAACAATCCACAACACTGTTGTTCTTCCTGCTCTCTGTAACTTTTTGTCATAGTGGCAATAGGGAATATTTTATAATATATGAAATGTTAATGCAGTTGTGTTCATGCCACTGCACATTCAGTTGAGCAGACCAAAGCCTTAGGAACAGGAAATGAGGGAGCACTTTGGTGGCTTACTTCAAATGAGAGGTTGATCGTTTGATGTGTATTAATTTCATTGCCAACCAAGCAACCCTCAATATCAAGACAATTAAAATATGTACGTCAGCTTACCTTACAGTGTGTTTATAATGCTTTCAACATTGTAATTGGAAGCTGTTTGGTGGTTCTTGAAACTTTCTCCAGATGCAGCAGGTGTATATGTGGGAGGAACTGACTCTCCTTTCTGCACGAAGAGGTCGTACCACACAGACAACAACACCTTATCTGTGAAGAGGCGAAATAAAAGACCCATTATACAGCAAGCTAAATGAAGCCTCATGTTTGCTTATTTTCAGCCTTGAACTTTCGCACAAGATGTAAAGTGATGATGCAAACATTGTGGATAATGAGCAAAACCAGCAAGGAGGAGGAATATTTTGATAACGGATGAGACCTCTCCCTGTCTGTAGTCCCCACTGTGGTCTCTGGCAGCGCAGTCTGTGATTGGTTACATGTCACAAATAATAGCCTGTCAACACTGAAGGTAACCGTGTACCCAGGCGGACAGAGCTTGGTGTTGAAGGTAGGACAGGTATTGCAATAGCTTTAACAAACATCGCTATTGACTGGGATGCAGGTGGAAAAACACCTGACACTTAAGAGGAAGTTCTTTTAAGAAAAACCAAGACACAATGAGAGGAGGAAGGAAAAGCCGTCACTAAAATCTAACATCTGAATACCCAGTTAACAAACCAGCTAAACAAAGAGCAGCATATTTGTGCAGAACTAAGTCTGAATGTAGCCTGGAGCAGGTGATTAGCTCCTGTAACACAGAAACCCTGGCGACAAAAATGACACAATACACTTGACGCAAGTATGTGTTGCGTTTCCACTCGACAACACTTGGTGCAGTCGCAATCAATCTAATGACAAAAGAACATAAGAAACAAAATCGTCAACCAGAACACACAGCGGGTTAGGCAGCCAGCCCTGCCTCCTCTTCCACCGTAACATTTCTTGATTGGGAAGTGCTGGAGCTTGCTATCAGTAAGTAATTACTCATTATTTGATATTTGAATGCACCAAGTACGTTGGACTTTGTGTGGCAGTGTTTCTTAACATGAAGGGAGTCTACTTGGCGATGTCTATTTGGGATTTCGTTTTTCTGATTTTGCATCGAGCGCCCGTGCTTGAGTATTTGATTTAAAGACGATTTGATTGGCTAATGCCACCTGAAAACTGGAGCTTAAACTTTACCGTGTGCAGCGTGAGTAACGCAACACATGGGAACCACAATGCAGTTTGGCATCTCATGAAGTTCAACACATATGTGTGAGTCCTTTATCGAATGACCAGTCAGTGTTAATACTTAGAAGAAATTTGACTGAAGTAGAAATAAAAGTAAGTAGAAGGGTAAAAATGCCCATTTCTGAGTCACATTTTAAAAGGGAGGAGGTGAAAGGTAAAAATGTCATACACTGATTGTAATGATATATGATTAAACTATTACATGACAGAACACCCCCAGGTTAACAGGCTATTCCCAGGTTACAACAGCACCAAAAGCCCCCAATAAATGCAAGTCATGCACTTTGCAGCATGTGCATAGAAATAATAATTAGAAACACACACAGAGTTGGCAGTTTATTGGGAGCACCTGGCTCAAACCAAAACATTTGTCTTGCAGTAAATCTTCCGTCATTAAGGTTATAGTGTTCAGGTTTATTAAAATTGTGTCAGGGAGGTGCTGATTCATCTGTATGATCATTTGGAGGCTGTGGACTGAGCTGCTGAACTGCATTGGATCACGCAGAGAGGGGTGTCTGTTGTTTAGCCAACACTCTTTAATATAAATGAAGTGGAATAATAGAAACACCTGGACACCACAGTGGGAGTCCATAGAAGTTATAGAGCAGGGGTTTTGTGTTAAAGTGTGTGTTATATAAAGTGGTTGCTGATATCAGTTATCTGTGTGCTAGATTGTTAATAATAATCATAATGTGTCGGCCCTGGAAAAAGAAAAAAAAACTTGTTGATAGGCGCCATCATCAAAGTGCAGTTACTTTTTTGTCATTCTTTGTTACATCTGTTTAGTTGATTGCTGTTTCTCGGGGTTATCTTTCTTTTATCGCAGTTTTCCTCAGTCAGGAGGCACCAAGAAGTGGTGTCCGCAGTGTACGGCAACACTTTCCTGTCTCCTAAACAACATCAGTGATTAACGAGCGAGCTCCACTGCTTAATAAGCATCTAATCCCCCTGCCCTTTTAGTCTGTCAGTCCAAACAGATGAGTAAGCTGGTCAGGGAAGATTCATCAAGGCAGGGTCTCTTGTCCCTGGTTCAGCTGAATCCATCCTTTACCATTAATGTACGTGTGTAGCTGTCACCTACTTGAACAAATGTTAATATTAAAGATGTTGCAATGAATATTTCAATAATGGAATCTACATTCAGTAGAGCACATAGCGCCGCTGAGGCCAAGCTACACCAAATTTCACAAACTCATGGATATCAGATCCCTAAATATGTCTGATTATTTACATCAAGATCCACAAGTCATTTCCTGAGAAAACGATAGAAATTTTGAAAAAAGGCCTTTATCACAATTTGAAAGGGGTAAAAAAATCACGGGAACTCATGCTATTGTTTTCTTTTTACAAACAAGTAAAAATACAAAGAAACTTCAAACAATTGATATCTGCACTGTGTATGTGTCTTGTTTTCTCAGAATTAACATCCATGAATTATTCCTTGTGAAAACGGGGAAAACTTTGACATTAAGGAAAAATCTGCGCCACATTTAAATTAGTTCTTCCCCGACCCATACATCATCCTTCCACCAAGTTTTGTGGAAATCCGTTTAATTGTATCTGTGTTATCTTGCCAACAAAGGAAATTAATAATGGCTCAAATGACTTATGTTAAAGAAGTCACCCCTAGTGACGAACCCACAGCCATGTATCACCCAACCCTGCAATACATTTAATCTGTATGATAGCCTTTCATTTTAGTGTTTTTCAGCTCAATATTTCGGTTTTATTTTAATGTGCTGGTTTACCTTCATCGCTGTCACTGACCTAGAAAATCCAAACACAATGTTCAGTACCTGCCCGATGCCAAACAACTACCAGGTCACCAGAAACCTGACTCCCTTGCATACTGATGCTACTCTGTGTCTCCTAGTAAAATAAATTGGTGACCGCTAACAGACTTAATGTCACATTTCCCATATCAAATAGCCCTTAAGTTTTCAGACAGTAAATAAATGCAGCTGTGACTTTCGAAATTACCAAAAAATTATGTCAACTCTTTTCATTACATTATCTTATTTTTTGAAGATACATATAAAATAATTTGAATAAAAAGTTGTGTAATGCAACATTGGACATGCTACAGCACCTGCTCTCATTCTGTTAATTATAATATGCACTTAGAATGCTAAGAGTTTTGATTTCTCTTTCCAGAAAATATATCATAGTTATGTTGAATAATTCACAAACTGTACCGTTTCTACTGGAGCTCATTTAAACATAAAAAAAAACAATACAATGTCAACTTTTCACATGAACTATTTATTTTCAAAAGTTTAAGTTGCCTATTTATTTAAAAAGGTCATGTCCCTGACTAGCTTGTGTCCAAACTTGGCAAAGGGATCATGTATTATATAGGATTTTTTCTGTGTTTGACGATTGTGTTTTATGAGTTTCATAGGCAGCCGACATAAATCCCCAAAAGCGCCCATTACTCGCCCAGGAAGTTGACAGACAATGGCAATTGGTTGAGAAGGCCATTTAAGCAGGGGTTGATTGTCACGGGGATAATGTTTCATTTCTTTTGTTGCGGTGCAGTGGGTGACCTCTCACCCCTCCAAGCCCCTCTCCTAAATCAGTGGCTGTGATGTGGATCACATTCCTGGCTGTTTACATTATCCCCCCCATGCCAGACGCTGCCACCAGCCTTTCACACCTGTCCCGTCACGTCCTTGGAAAGGAAACTGTGATACATTTTCGGAGTGGAACAGAAAGGCCTTTGTGTGTGTCTGTGTGTGTCGGTGTTTGTGCGGGCGCGCTGCATGTGTGTGGTGAGGGGTAAGCTTAATGCACAGACATTCACACAAAGAAATGCCTACATGCTCAGACTTGCTCACAGCTGAGAGATGGCCCACACATATTCACGCACAAAACACAGTGAGACAGATCCACGCACACATTCGTGTCAGAAGAGTGAATTATGGAGTCGGTAGATGTGTCTGAACACGGAGGGGAAGATTCCATTGCTGTGTGGAGTGATAAATGAGAGAGGAGAGAGATGTAGAACCTCCTCACTCCGACAGAGACGCCACAGTCGCTTGCTTGAGAGACCAGTAAGGCAGATAAGAGACGTCACTCCAAGCCCATACTGTCCTGCTTCATACACATAAAGTAACTAAAGCCTGAAAAAGACTTGTCAGCTTCCTATTATAAAGAGAACATTTTCTTTTCTTCTAGCAAAACTCGTGTTTTCAAACCCATGAGAAAAACTTCTCGTTAAAGATGCCCAATGGAATTAAACTAACAAAAATTGTGATTACATTCAGTGTTACTCACCGTTGTGTGTGTGTTATTCCTAATAACAACCTGACCACATTTGCTACCTTGTAAAAAAGTCCAAAGCTATTTTTTGTATTTTACTCTGCCAATAAATGAGACATCTTATGCTCATATATTTAGGTTCATAATTGTATTTTTGAGTTCTACTAGAAAATGTTTACATGCTCCACCATTAATAATACATCACTTTCCTTAAACTGTCCATTGCTGCAGCTCCTCTTTTTAGCCTCTGTCTGAAACACTTGGTTTTAGCTCCTGCATCTTTAAGCCAGGAGGGGGGCGTGTCAGATGCAGGGTATTACACACTAGGCCCAACTGCATTTATCACATGACTGTTGTGGTCCAGTCATGACCATGTGATCACTCGTAAAAAACATATAATCGCTTCCAGTTCAACATTATTCTGATCGATGTCAAGCACAACCTGCCTTTCTTGACCTGATCACACACCACAGATTTCACCAAGGAATCTTTCTTGTAAAGTGGTCATCTCACACAAAGCAACATATCAGCTGTGATAAACCATTCTCATTATTTCCCAGATTTGTGTCTGTAAAAACTAAAACGACTCTTTTACTCAGAAAGTATTTTCCTAGTTGATCATTGCCAGATGACCTATTTTCTACCTTGAAGAGCCTTGTTAGGGTTGATGATTGCACAGGCAAAGTCTTTATGGGCGTTATCATTGTTATTGTAGATAGGGCCTTTTTCGCATATCAGCAAAACTGCACTCAATTTCTAACATAACAAAAGCAAATCGGTGTTGTTAGAAAGGGAGATTTCATTGACTTTTAACAATACGTGACTGATGTTAGTGCATTTAAAACACTCTTTAGTCCCATTTCATCTTTTAATGCGTTTCTTCTGAAGAAAATGCTGATTTTCACTTTGCTTCTCAATGAAGACAGTTTCTTTTGAGGCTTTCCATTCTATTAGTGATTACTTCTTCCTTTCTTTCTTTTTTCTGTTGATGCAGTTTTTTTCTGTTTGTGAGTTTGGTTAACTGGTCCTTCTATTTGTTCTCTACTCAACCTTTTTGTAGATATTTTAAATTAATCACCTCCTGTGCTTTGGAAGATCAGCGTTTTTTTAAGATGTTTAGGCAGCCGTCAGTTGATACATTTGATTAATGATTATCACTTATTACTATTATTATTTTACATCCTAGTGACTTTGATGATTCACTCACTTCTTTGTAACATATCTATAAAACATTTATAAAATGGATTTGCACGACCTTTGGTACAGACTAATGAGTCTGGTGATCCTGCAACTTTCCACTTAGTAACATCATCAGGTCTAAATTTCATTCCATTACTTTGTGTTTACGACCAAATGTCAGCCAATAAAGTTCCAATCAATCTCTGTTGCACTTTGGATTTGGGCTAATGAACAACTGTTGCATCATCAAGCACATAAATGAAGATAATGTACGAATGTTGGCTCACCGAACATCTTAAGCACTAAAAACCTTCATAGTGGTCTAAAACTGATGCTTAGAGGTATTTAGCATTATAGCAAATGTTATACATCAACAGACAAAACTGATATAGGCTAGTTTATTTATTTACCTTTTTCTACTGGGACTCTATTGGCCAATGAATACTACTTCTTCTAAAGATCAGAGGCTAGCAGTAAAGTTTGGTTTTCTTTACGATTAGCAGTCGGGAATGCTAGCAGGGTTTGCTAGATAAGCTTATACCCTCAGACTGAATTTTGTTTTATGCCAAACTCAACAGCCAGACAGCTGCAAGTTTTAAAATTACTCTTACAGTAAGTTTGTTAGCTTTGAAACAGGGTCAATTTAAAATTGGATTGGGTAGGAATGGCCACAGTAATATCAATAGACTAGAGGGTAGAACAAGTTTTCAATATCAAATCTCATAATGACCACTCTACACCTCTTTATCTCCTACACATGTACACCCACTGGCACACATACTTAAATACATTTGTGTGACTGTATATTACACTCCTGTCATCCGGTTTCTGTTACCTTGCTCTTTCTTACTCTCCATCACTCTGTACCACACACTTCACTGCCATCCATTAAACCACACACTCATTACAGTCATTGCTTCCCACACACACACACACACACACACACACACACACACACACACACATTACACACACACACACAAGCAGCATCGCCGCCAATCCATTTCTCACTGTCCCCACTCAACACTGGGATATTGGACTAATGGGTCTAATAGCACGCCCACTGCTATTGCAAGAATCACCAGGTGTACGGGACTAAAGGATGATCTGTGTGCGAAAGAGGAAGAGACAGAGAGAGCGATAGAGAGACACAGACAGAGAGAGAAACGACCGGGAGACAGAGGAAGCAAAAGCAGATGGTAAGAGAAAGAGAAGAGTGATGGAACTGACATGCTGAGAGGTACAGAGGGAGCCGGGGATGACAGGGCCAGACTGACAGGAAGCACCAGCAGAAGGGAAATGTGAAAGTGCATTTCAGTGCAGTCACACAGTGCTGCTTAGCTGTCAGCACCCCTGGTGTACAATCTAAACATCGGCTTCCTTTGATTGTGACATTTGTGTTTCTTTGTGGCTTTTGTCTGAGCACACAGTAAGAGCTGTCGGCGGAATGAAAGCTTGGGAATAGGAGCTTAGGGAAAGAAAACACTTGTATAGTCCGACTCCAGTGTGTGAAACGTACACCTTGAGCGACTTAAACGCACACTCACCACACATGCTGTTATTACTGGTACAACACTGAAGTCTTGCCTTTGAGGTAGAATTTTTTTTCTGAGATTCGGGTGAGTTGACGACAGAAGAAAACTCCCTATGTTTCAACTGACATTCTGAAAATGAATTCATGCGCATACGCCAATATGACTTGTAGGAAGGAGATATTGGATTATACTGGAGGATAACGTTTCTAGAAATGCACTCATTACTGTGTAAATTAGCACAGCTACAATTTCCTTTTGTCCTTAATAGTGTGATTTCTTATTTGGTTGTTGTCACAAGGAAATGTTTTCAAAGAAATGAAAAAAGGGTGGTGTTTAGGGATAGAAACTTGGAAAGTAAAATTACAGGTACAGTTGCACTTTGATGAATAACACTTTTAGAAATCACGAAGCTGTTTCTGCTGATGAAAAATACTCCTCCTCCACTCATGTGTAACAGAAATAAATGTTTACTTGGTGAGCCTGCAAGTGTGGAGCTTGTTTCCCCTCCCTCTAAAACGTCCTATTTTTAAATGTGCCATTGCAAATTTAGAATTTGAATATGTAAATTGTGCCTCTCTCTGTCACCCGGTGCCATTCATTAAAGCTTATTGCCGTTACATCCCTGACAAAAGGGCAAACATGACTCAAGCTAATGCAAACGGAAAACATCTGCATCTGCTTGTGATCTTTTCTAACTAAGGCAATGGAAAAGAGAGACTCAAAGAAAAAACGGTTAAATGCCTTAAATCTTGCAAAGGACTCACAAACAAATGCCTTTCTATGGATGAATTATTCATGAGCGACTGACTACATTGCAACATGGGGCACACACAGCAGTCCTTTTTAAATCTGCCCACAGAGGCTCCCAGATAAGGTTTTAGATTCCGCCTTAATCAGCTAATGCTAGATCCTTTTAATTAGCCAGGGCTCCCCCCATTTGATTTCTATCACTTCTAAACTTTATGTTTCTATTTACCAGTCCACCGTGGCAATGAACATATCAGTGTTTTGCAGTTATGCAGAGAGGTTCGAGGATAGGGGTAATTAATTAAGCACAGTGTATCTAATTAAAATGTGCTTTCTGTGCTGCACTTAGATGTGTTACTACCTGACTCAAGGCTGGCAACAGGAGGAGGCCACACACATACACTGTATATCCTTCAAAACGCAAATTATTAACTCACAGTGATAAAAAAAATGTTAAACAGAACAAAGTTAACAATGGTGAGGTGTGTGAGGAGAGTAATAATCATGTTAAATGAGTGTGGATGAATGACACATGACTTTCATAATATCATGACCATATGCTTTTCTCATTAAATTATGACTTTATTCCTGCAAGCTTATATGACTTTCTTCTCAATACAATTAAAACTTTATATTCGGAATTTTACATTTGATGCTCATAAAATTAAGACTTTATCCTCACAGGCCAATATTATGGCCATAAGACAGGGAACATAAAAGATCATTTTAATTCCTGGCAATGCAGTAAACCTTTTCATATTCCAATATAATATACCTGAACTTTATGCCTGTTAGACACTCTGCCATGAGCAGACAACCCTCCCAGCAACACTCCACCTATGCATGCCTGTGTTTAATCAGAATCCTGCTTGTCTTTGCATATTTCGTTCCCACTAATGGTTCAATAATCTTTTTTTTGTTTTGTCGCTGAATCATTTGGATAAATATTCAGCAGTTGTCGTACTGGTTCATTCAGTTTCAGGTCTGCGGAGACGCGTCTTATAATAGACTGTAAGGTTAGCTAGTGGAGCAGAGAGAGACATGTTCCACTTGAGTCTCTACTTTAAATTGCTGGTATTCATCAACTTAAATGATGAGTGTGCATAATGAATGGTCTCTCATTAATATCATTATGCTATTAGTCTTTGTCTATCTCACTCTGCTTTAATGCAAATTAACTCGCTCGTGTATTACGTGGGTGTGTTTTCTTTGTGCCCATTTTCACTCTGCATCATTCTGTTTTCCTCATTTGACCTCGGCTGCTCTTTTTATTTTCCTTCCTCCTCCTGTTCCATTCTGCTCCAGAGGTGAAAAAAAACCTCATTCAAAATCAAATTGTCATGTGTATGCATAAAACTCAAATCAAACAGCTTTGGAACTAAACTTAACTGTGCCCAGTTATTTGCACACTCGTAAAGAAATCCTTGTTAAAACTCCACCCTTGCTCTTTGGATCCTAGAGCTGCTTCCGATACTGCAGACCACACACTGATTGACAGACTGGAAAGTGGGCAGGAATCACCCACAAGTCCTTAAACTGGTTTAGGTTGTACCTTTCCAACCAAAGTTTCTCAGTGACTATGACTAGCTCAGTCTCAACCCCTCAACGTGGGGTATGGAGTCCCAAGGCATTCAATCCTAGGTCCCATTCTATTTTCCATCTATATGCTCCCCTTGGCAATATCATCTGCAGACAGAGTGTCAACTGTCAATGCTAAGCTGATGACACATAGCTCTACATTCCAATCGGTTTTCAATGACCAATCAAACATTGCAACTCCATACTAGGGCCTCGCTGAAGTAAACACTGGATGGCAAACAAGCAAATCAAAAAGGCTTTTACCGTATGATGTCTATTATTATCTGTATCTTTTTATTCTCTGTGATTCATATTGTTTGTTGCGAAGCCCTTTGTAAACTTGTATTGAAAAGTGCTACACAAATAAAGTTATTATTATTATTTTAAAAAAATCTAGAGGTTTGGAGGACCTTCATCTCCAATGGAAATGACTGGGTACTGAAGATTGTATGCTATGACCATGAAAAAGGTTCAGCTGCATCACCTTTAATCATTATTGTTGTTCTTATTATTTGAAAAGGTCCAATGAGAGGCTCCTAGCGTGACAGGAGTACCATGCTAAATTGTCGATGTGGTCTTTAAAGAAGCGCAGTGAAGCTCCATACAACTGAGACTGTAAACGAGCAGGAAGAAGATGCTAGGGGTAAAGAGTTGTCAGAACTGTAAGAATGATGTGAAGCCTTGGAGGTTATATCATGCCACCGTAACATTTGCATCATGGGACGCAAGCCAGGTCGTAAAAACAGCGACAAACTATAACTCAATTTGTGGCTGACCTTCTAGAAGTCCCATTAAGCCTTGGAAAGACTTTGCTCTCTGTCCGTCCACTCACATAGAGATATGCATTCCACCTGTCGACTCCTCACACACACACAAACACACCTAATATACCTATCACTGTAGATTTATCCCTGCCCAATATACAAGCCATAGACCTCTCCAGCTACAGCCATCATCCTGGTGGAGCACCCCAAACAGATGTTTTTCAATCCTTGCAACCCATGGGCAGGATGATGCCTTATAATTACGGGTATAAACAGATTGTGCACACGGTGTAACCTGCCATGGCTGATGAATGGCAGCCCAGTCCCGGTACATAAACTGCCAGTGCCAGAATAGAGCCCTCTTGGCCACACAGGGTCAACTGCATGAGGAGGATTTAATGAGGGGGGGCATCCAAACAGCCTGTGTGTCCATCTGTCCACTCTCTCTACTTTTAGATGACACACGTTGGAGAAGAAGTATAACAAAGAAAAAGGTGGAGCTTTCAAGACTCAAACAAGAAGACCAAGACCTATGAAGCAAAGGTTCTTAAAAGTTGGGTTGTTTTATTTGTTTCCAAATCTTTTTGTCTTGTTTGTTGTCTGTGGCAATCGTACGACTGTAATAAACACAGTATTTCGTTCAGACTGATTGAACCGATTGGCTCATGCACCCTGCCCTGACATACATTAGCCTGAGATTAGTGAGCAAGTCACTGACATGCTCACAAGCAGTTGTCTGGCAGTGAGAGTTCATATGTTTTAGGGGTGTAGCTTTGACGAGAGGGGCAATGGGAGCAGGTGGGATGTACTGGTTGCATATTTTCAAGTAGAGACTGCTCTTGCTACCTTTTCCAGGATTACCAACCCTGGCTTTTCTTTTGCACCATTTTTATTTTTTTTAAAGTTTCCGTTGCGGCCTTGTCAAATAGATAGACTGTAATAGTTCCCCCGCCAAATCAGTATACACGCACTGACAGTAAGTCGAATAGTGAGCATCCAGACTGAATACAGACCTTAAGAAAGTAAAATCAAGGCTGGGTGGATGGAGGCATATTGTCAGATGAGACAAATCTACAAAGCAATGGTGTCAGATCAGACTGGCTGCAGTAGAGAGCTGTACCGATTTACAGCTACGTTTGGATAACCGCCACTTTGACATGTTCAGAGCTGGTCCATACCAAACCCTGGATATTTTGACTCTCATCACACCCAATAACGCCATCATAATCACTGGGAAATTAAATATTAATGATAAACCACAATGAATTATTGATTTTCTGATTAGAATGAATACATTTGATTTCCTATATAGCCTTAGCAGTATTAAATAAAATATCCATCTCTGTTTTCTGTGAGATAACTGCAGTTTCCTCAGAAGCCCCCGTGAACCACTCACTCTTCCACAAGCAATTTCACAAAAAAAAACATTATTTTACCTTCATGTTTGTTGTGGTATTACAGGGCATTAGGAGTACCTGGAAATGACTGAAAATTGGAGCTTGCTGCTGTATATGTGAAAACTCTCAGAGTTTACAATCCCCCATCGCACACTCAAGTGGAACCTCCATTACCTAGAATGACCATTAGTGCAGGAAGGAAACGTGGAAGTATCGTGATCAATATGACTGATAATGTGGCTCGGTAAAAAGGGATAAAGCTAGAGAGAATGCTGTAACTGGATGTAATGGATGTAATGCTGTTAGGAATAAATGCTGGCATTATGATTGCCTGTCTGCTCTGTCTGAGGATGTCTGCTTTTATCGAGGCCTGTGAGGTGTTATGACGGGGGCTAGAGCTGCAGGAATGAGAAATGCAGAGAGCGAGGATAACCACAACAAATACATGTAATAACAAAATTGATCTGCAGCTTTAGTCTCGAAAAACAGAAGTGGAAGCTGTTCACGGTCGTGGGGCCGCTGTGGTTTGTCCAACAATTCTCCAGCTGTAATCCCCACTGACAGAGTGCTGAACACATTCAGTTTGAATCTAAAAGCCGTCAGCGTTGTCTGGTCTTTATTAACAGTCCGAGGATACCCTGTGCACCCAGGCCGACGCTCTCCTCCTCATCTAATATTCGGCCAGAGGTTGCATGACATTCCTCAGGGCATGCGCCTGACATTTGGAAGTACACTCTTATAGATGGAGAAATAATGTCACAGGGGCTGTGGGTGTATTTTTGTCCAAGAAAAGGGGAAAAAAGAAACGGCAGACAGACAGGCATTGTCTGGTGCGCCGGATGATTTAATCTGCAGAGACAGACAGTCGAGAGATGGAAAGAATCTCAGAGGATGTTGACTTCTCTGTTTCTTAAACGCCAAAAGACTGTCCAGATAGTCACACGAGGAATCATCTCAGGAATGTGCACAGAGGTCATTATGATCAGAAAATAAAGTCTACTGTTCCTTAGCCTCTGCCAGAATACATTTAGACATCTGTCAAGTCCAATTTTACGAGAAAGCTTTGCAAGTATGTAGAGTAATTTAATGGCTTCACATAGAACATTCAACTTCAAAGTTTGCTCTCATACCAATAATCCTTATGAACAAAACTGTGCTGTTGGGCACCTACTGATCACATGCCACTAATCCACATTTATATTCAGGCAAAATTAAAAGGCCTGTAGCGTTTTTCTATTTATCACCACTCCACATCCTCCTCACATGTTGTCTGGATTTTGAGTATGAAGCACGAGGGAGTCCAGTCAGCCGGAGCCAGTCTCAGCTCACATATGGCGAGGGGCGGAGTAAACACCCTGGACAGGTCAGCAGTGGATCACAGGGCCAGCACACAGAGACAAACAAACGTTCCCACTCACATTCACACCCACGGTCAATCAAGTCGCCAATTAACCCCAATCTGCGTATTTGGAGGAAGCCAGGAAAAACCCAGGCAGACATGGAGAGATCATGAAAGCTCCTTACAGAACGACCCCGAACAAACTCTGATTCTAATTGGGAACCATGTTGCTGAGAGGAGACAGTGATAAACAGAGTGAGATGCCAGTAAGACTTGTGTATATCAGTTTAAATTGATAATTCAATTATAAGAAATCTATAAGTTCCAGACCAAAGAAGTTTGATATCCACTGAGCTAGGATGACGATGCTCTGTCATTTTAGTGCTGAACTTGACAGACAAGGGAAACTTGGGGGAAACCCACACACTACATGCACAGGGTAGAGTGCTGTAAAGGTGCACTCGTCCCTCACTGCTGAAACCATAAGACCAGGCAACACGTGGAAAACTCAATACCGTCATGCTCTGTTGGACAAGATTTATTTCTGACTGTCGTATTTTCCCATATAAGTAACAGTGTGGGAGCAGCAAAGGAGCGCAGAACAGTAGGAGTGTGCAGGAGACATAATTGCCTGTGTGTGTGTGTGTGTGTGTGTGTGTGTGTGTGTGTGTGTGTGTGTGTGTGTGATGCATCTGGCCATGCATAGACTTGCAGCTCTGTGTGGGTGTTCCAGTGTGTATAATGCACAGGTACCATAAAGGGATTGCGTGCACGCAGAGCGGTGTGCGCATGCGTGTGTGTGTGTGTGTGTGTGTGTGAGCGTGTATGTGTGTAGTGCGCACAAAAAGTAACAGATCAAAATGTGCACATGTTGCTGTCAGTGGCGGTTGATGTATGGGCTGGAACATTGTTTATTGACACAACACCTTCGTGTTTCACAGGGCCATCAGTCATACAGAATGCCCATCTGCTACTATAGGCATGACCAGCAGTTCACACACACACACACACACACCACATGCACACAAAATACACGCACACGCACATAGACAGAGCTGCGGAATGTTTTCATACATTTCTCCCAGTAGTGATGACCTTCATCTATTGTCATCACCACAGCCACATTTGTGCTGAGGAGGAACCAAGGAGAGCTTTTCACAGCCCTTTCAGCTTAAAAGGATACATACATATTCCTAAAGGACACTTTTGGTAAGACCTTAAATGCCAAGCGTTGTCTGACAAAAGAAACTACATCCAGAATACAGAGTAAGGCCACTGCTTTTCTTTTGCCTTTTCCATGTGAAATTTCAACAAGTTATTCAACAATATATTATCACTGTCAACAGTTATTTCCAGTTTGTCCATTTTTTGTTGTTTGTTTCTTTTTAAAGCTGCAGCAAACAACAATGTTGTGTAAACACTTTGTCAGATGACAACACAAACACTGGCCAACGCTACTGGTGAACATATTAGTCAGTTTTAGAGACCAAGGACAAAGCAAAACAACAAAAAGTGTCAACATTGTACATTGAATTCGGGGCGGCCGGGGCTCAGCTGTGTGCCGAAGTGTCCTTGGGCAAGACACTGAACCCTAAATTGCTCCTGACGGCTCTGCCACTAGTACTGTATGAATGTGTGTGTGATTGGGTAGACGTCAAAACTGTTCAGTAAAGCACCACTTGTTGAATCTCAAGAAACACACAACTCCTAATGAACACTAGCGTTGCTATGTGTTTCTATGATGTGTAAATTAACAAAGGTTGGCTAAAGATAGCATCTTTGGCTGCTATCGTTAGCCAACATATGTGTGGGTTGTGTTAACAGATCATTACATTGCCCACACGTTGCCAAAGATAAATTAATACAGCTTTTTTTTATATCAGAACGATTGGTAAAAAAATGGTTTCCCAAGGATCATTCAGAATCACTAGTTTTTTAGCCTAAGGCCCGGCTAGTCCTGGGTTCCGATATCGCAAGCTCTAGGTCACAAGCTCCATATGAATCAACAGTCAATCCCTGCAAAGCCCCCAATAGAAAAACGATCTCCTAAACAAGTACAGAGTACAGTCTTTTTTCTTTTTTTTTACAATCTGTTATCTGAAGCTCAGAAACGGCAAACAATAATTTCTTCCCCATTTCTCACAAACACATCCACAGAGTAAGACAAGAGAACAGCATGCAGTCTACCTGAGATTGGTCTTAACCTTTTTCTGTCTACAGCTGTGCTCTTATTATTTTTCTGTGGCTCCTCTGAACCTCTCCATCTCCCTCTTCTTTGAATCAAATATACACTCCAAACAGACAGCTGAGATCTGCTCTCATATTCAAACCTACAAATCTATTATAAAAAAGGTTTCTCCCTCACTCTCCCTTTCTCTCAAAACCCCCCATGCACGAATACTGTCTGACAGCTTTGCTTCGATTGTTTTGCATGCCTGTGTCTGCCCACAGAAACTATTTCATAATATCACTGTATATATATATGTATATCTCTTGGTACCCAGATTAGAAATCAAGATAAAAAACGGGCCCCAGTTTGATTTCACAGCAGCCAGATTGTCTCATCGGGTTGTCCCTCCCTTTTTTCTCCTCCTGATGATCTGGAAATCAGTTGCTGGGGACAGATGCTATGGCAACATGATGGACTGCATTTCCCTGCTCACGCTGCTCTCCCTCTATTTTTCCCCTGTCAGAGAGAAATAGAGGCACAAGGCGTGGAAATACAGTAAGGGAGATATGGGGTGGGGGTGAGGAGGGGGGGGAGGGGGGGGTGGGCGATGGCTGTCACGCTTGCAGGCGAACGGGTGTCGCCTTCCTCCGCAGTGAAACACACTCCAGCTCTTCCCTTCCTCCTCGCTGCGGTGTCCTCATTACGCTTAATACGAGGCAAGTGGCAGGGGGCAGTGGCACTGCCGGGGGATCTCGAGGGAGTAATGATGGGGGCCAGTGGCCAAGGGCCCCAGGAGGGATGTTTGTTGGTGGTGATTCCCCGCTACTTATGTAGGGGCCACAGAGGTCATCCTCACCCTCACGCTCGCACGCTCTCTCTCTCTCTCTCTCACACACTCTCAGACAGCTGCAGCTCGCTCGATTCTCTGTTTGCCCTTGGGAGAAAAATGGGGAAGAGGGAAGCAAACAGCGGGGAGTGTTTGCCCAGACACACACCACACCCCATCCATCTCCGAGCTCCCTCTCCCTCCATCCACACTCTCCGAGGAGAGACAATCATTTCTCCCTCTCCTTCCCTCTCCTTGCCTCTCCTTCCCGCTCCCTCTCCCCCGGTCCTTCCCTCCATCCCCTCGGGTGTATTGGTCCAGTCTCGGTTCAGTGCAGATATAATCCTTTAACGCCTCTAAATGATCCAGAGGTTGAGTGCTCCTCCTGGATGCCAGTGGGCCCTGCTGGGATCACACCTGCCGGAGCAGGTTAAGATAAATGCCAGCGGCCAGTCGGGCATCTGGCCCCGCATTAATATTAAACAGGCCGCCTCTCATCTCCTCCGCGCTGAAGGTGTGAAGGTGCCAAACCCCAAAGACATATCGCATCTTAATATGGATTTGTGCAAACCGGGGAAATGGAAGAGCGGTGATAGCACAGGGAGATTCAGACTGCATGTTAAGTTTGTGGCTGCCTACACGTGCTTAGGTGGACTCTATTCCTGGGTAGGAAGAGAATAAATCTGCATGTGAGGCTCTCTGGGAAATGAATTTGGGCGTTATGTGGTTTTAAAGCGCACGTCCTCTGAATATAAGTTTGATTCTGCTCATCATCTGTGTCCTTTCAAAAAGATCCACAGGCTTCCTTTCATTAGCTTGACTCATGGAGAGCTTTTTAAGAATGCCCTTACCTTTATCTGAGCTTTCTCCGCTTTAAAAGTGAAATCTGGAGTATTTATTTTGTGATGAGGTTAAGTGAGCAACAGTCACACTCTTGAGCTGAGTGCGGACCTTGTTAAGAATCCAATGTGACAGTTTCAACTTAACACAGGTCAGCGTGTCTCTCTGAATCACCACATTGTTGGATGTACCTAATTGCCACTTATGCCGAGAAAGATTTTGACCTCTCTAACAGGGTTAAATGGTTCACATATTTTCTTTTTCGAAGATGCCTGAGTAACAGCTGTGCAAAGGATCAGTTGCTGTTGACCTGTAAACCTAACCCTTGTGAAGCAAGCAGCTTAAGCACAGTATATAGTTCCTTCTGTTTTACACCATGGAGTACTTCTGAAACAGGCTGAATTTAGGACATCTTATTTATGACTAAGACTGGGAAGGTCAGGAACTAACACTTTATCCACAATCTCCCTTATATATTGATGGAACACAGGCAGTAACACCATTGCAGGGATTTAACAGCTTTAGGGTACATCCACATTGCTACAATTTCATTTGAAAACAGATCAACTGTACTATTTGTAGGCCTGGCATCCGTACTCCGCTCTTAGAAGTTTGGAAACACTGCTGTGTTTTAGTTTGAAAGCTATGGGGCTGCATTACAGTCTGGGTGGGCAGAAATTAGCTATTATTAAAGAAATCTGTTCATATGACGTCTTAAATATGTAATATGTCCAAATTTGTATTCACCCAACACCTGCCAAAGCTACATTTGCATCAGCCTCAGCTATAGTTAGTAGCTAGCGCTAATTAGGAACCATCAGCTTGCTAACGCTCTTACCTAAAACGACCCAAGAAATTAATAATACATTTTTGGAAGTATATTCACTATTAATTCCTCTCTTGTTATTTGCTGAATAGATCATAGCATATTTACATCAAAATCCCTGTCTTTTCACTTTCTGTAGAACAGCTTTAAATGTTTGATGATTCATCCTGCGCTCAGGGACATTTACCAGTTTTGCTTCTATCTCTTGGATCATTGCTCGAACATGTGGCCTCATGTGGCTTTTTTGATACTAAGCTACTGTCAATTCTGATGCGGGGGTGTAAAGCACATTCAGTACAATCATCACAAGCATCAATCAATAACCTCCTGTGTAGGAGCTTTTATATATATATATATATATATATATATAATAATGCTTTGTGTTTTTACCAGAATCATACTGGTGTCTAACAAGGACTTACACGGTGAACATGGAAAACATTATTGCTCCTTAACATGTTAGCACTGTCATTGTTAGCATGTTAGCATGCAACCTCTGCATTCAGCTCAAAGCATCACAGATAGACTTGTTGCTTTAATAATGGTGCTGTGCTGTGGAACAGACTCCTGACAACACTTATAGAGAGATGTAGAGCTATTTCCTGTTTTCATGGTGTCATGTTGTACCAACTTTGTGCAGGGATTCTTTTTCATGGTCTCTGAAGATGCTGAAGTTCATCACGGCCCTGGTTGTACCTTCGGCCTTGTTGTCAAGCGTGATTTTATGACACAGTAGGTCACAGTAGATACACAAAAAAGTCTAGTGTGAATTCTGAAGCAATCTACTCAACCAACAATTCTCCCCGAAGAAAGATGATAATATTTAGAACACTTTCAGAGAGAGTCAACCTTACTGAGGGTTGAACTTGACTGTGTTATGTGGAGAGGTGGAGAGGTGTTTCTCATGTGTTGCCCACCTCCCTTTCAAACATGACAGGAGGACTATTGGAAACACATTCCAATCAAATGCAATCCAGTACAACAGCCCCTGTAAGTCTGACCTCAATATACACAGGGGGAAGTAACACCTGCATGACAGTGTCAACAAAAAGTGATAACAACCTTCCCAAAGGTATAATATGTGGCAGATCTGTTACACTGGGCTGGTTTCATTTTAATAGATGCCATTTATGTCAGAAGCTTCATGTGCATCTTGTGACAACTTGTGAGTCTGCGTAGCTCAAATTTCTACAGTGGTATTGGTGATTAAATCATAAAGTATTGGGCTGAAAAAAACAAGGGCTCGATAAATCAGTGGCAGATATGAAAAATAGATAATAAATTAAAAATACAAACAATAATTATGTTTTGCCTTTTGCATTAAAAAGTTGACACATTTTCTTAATTAAGTTTTGTATTTTGGTTATTGTGTGTATTTATAGTTGTTGATTAAAAGTTAAACGAGCCTTAATTTCCTTGTCATGACGGTTTGATAACAACATCCTAGAAATCATTGCAGTTTTTTCGAAAATACATATGGGTATAATACATGTTTTACTACGCCCTAATATCAGGATGCATTGGCCCTCAAAAATTGGGTTCATCAGCGTGTTCTCACGTAATCTCCCTGGTAAACAGCTAATCTTTTGACCTGCGTGTGTACTTCTGTGTTACTTTGTCTTTGCTTCCGAGCTTTGTGAGCAGCATCACATGGTCGCTGCTATCATGTGATACCGCAGTTCTCATGCCAGCAGGGTAAAAGCAGAAGCATCCGGCCGAGTTACATTAGACATCATCCCAACCTCACTGCAGTGATCGGAGCATGAAAACACAGCAGTACAACATCAGGTCAACCAAGCCTCTTTAACCTCCCTTCCTCCCTGTGGGCAGGCAGCCATTTTTACTTGGTTGTGTTTGTTGCTTTGCATAGCCTTAACCCGGAGCTCGGAAAAAAAAGAGGGAATTAAGAAAAATGGACCAAAATGAAACCAAGTGGGTTGATAGAAGGCTGCACAGTCACCATCCCGGCAGATTTGCTTCGTTTTCAGGGTAGCTGATCGCTGGACAGATTAGGATAAGAAATCACTCCTTTGTATACACATTGAGCTTTCTATTAGAGACAGCTTACTTTAAGCGCATTGAGGCCAGGACCAAGGAGACTTGGGCCTTGTGTTTTTTTTTCGTCAGTCTTCTCAAAGCAATATGTTTCTGTCACCCCAGTTTAGCTGATCGCAGACGCCTCAGGGGTGCCTTTTAGCTGCGCATCCCAGTTTTCCTCCTCCTGCCTCTTTGCCTGTCGCTGGCCTTTTATGCAACAGCGATATCAGCTCATCCCGGGGTAATGGGTAACAGCCTCAGAGGCAGCCGAGATTGAGATCGCTTTGAATTATTAATATTCATTCTACCACAATGGGGCAGACGGGGCGGGACTCCCACCCGTCAACACAGCCGGGTGTTCAGACTGTCACCGAGCCAGTGTCAACAGTGGGAGTCAAGCTGTGCTCTCCCACACAGACACACACACACGCACACAAACACACAAATTAGGCGTACGCATGGACGACCTTCCATACCTTAATAAAGACTCTGGCGACGACAAGTGCAAAGAGAGGGCTGAACACACAAACACACAGACACGTACCATTTTACAGACCGTTTCAGTCGAGGGTGGGGGGGTGGGGTCGGGAGCTGTGTGGGCTCCCATCTGTGCACACAGCTCCATTTCCTCCGAGCCGCTACCGATCCACAGACAGCGCGGAGGACAATTCAAACTGCAGGAGCAGGAAATAGCCGGTATAGTGTTTTTTTATGTGCATTCATGTAAATGCTTCCTGCCATATTAATCAGCAGGCCCCGGAATGATCATACACACTTTGATTTAGAGCGAACACTTATCTGCGAGCTGACAAAAAAACGTTTTGTCTGTTTATTCGAGATTTCCTGAAAGTTCGGAACTGTGAGCGCAGGGCTGACATTTATATGGGTTAGGGTTGTTTCCCCTCTACTCTGTGTCTATTGGGCTTATTTATTACAGTGCTAACCTCGGGTTCTCATCACCTCCATGTTGTACTTTGTTCCCGTGCTTAATATACGGCCTGCTGCAGGTACGCACCTACTAACGGCTGTGGCGTGGCTTTAAATCCCACTGCATTAATATATCAAATTGTAAATGGAGGAATCTCCGTCTGTCCTTCGATTTTCTCCGACAACTCTTTTATGTGTTTTGCAGAGGACCTGAGGAGGTACACAGTCGACTGGGAAGATTTTTTTGAGAAGCATTAAAGTTACATTGAACGACAGTCTGTTGGGGGCTGTGGCAACAGAGTCAAGTACCTTACATCATCAGAAGTTGGCTACGAAAAACAAGTGTGCGACTGAGAGAAAGCACCATTTTGTTTACTTTTTATCCACACCCAAGCAAGATATACGAGTACAATTAACTGTAAAAAGTAATATATGCACTATAATGCAATGGTGGTGTAATATAACATTCCACCATGTGTCATCTACAACCTTTACTTGGCTGTTGTACGTTTTCTGTTTGCATTTACAACCATGAGAAAGTGCTCTGAAGTGAAGTCACAGTTAGTAAATCTGGGTTATACTGATCATATATATCATACACTTATTTTATGGCATGGACTCAATATTAGGAACATCCAGTAGATTTAACAGCTTCACAAGTTACAGCTTGTAAAATAACCACAAAGTAATTATCATCCTCCCAATTCAGTAGAAATTGAACATTATTCTCATGGAGGAGGATTTATTGCTGGGCTGTTTATTAGTTAGTTTTCTCTAATAACCTTAGTTTAATAA
The DNA here is from genome assembly GCA_038501795.1 of Pseudopleuronectes americanus. Classification (NCBI taxonomy): domain Eukaryota; kingdom Metazoa; phylum Chordata; class Actinopteri; order Pleuronectiformes; family Pleuronectidae; genus Pseudopleuronectes; species Pseudopleuronectes americanus. The sequence continues at coordinate 5,157,619 of CM076734.1, read as the reverse complement.
ACCGGCAGACGATTAAACCGCACTTTCTTTCAGTACTTTCTGATCAGGTATCTGCCACAGCAGCGATGTGGAAATGAAATAATGAAGGTTGGAAGATTAAATACAATATTGAACTATCATTCAATGAAATGTAATACAAATGCAAAACTAGAATGGCATTCAGCAGAGTGTAGAGCTCCGCCAAGGCCCAACAGCCCCCTTATGCAACATCATTTAAAGTCACTGGAGCTTGAGTTTGGTTTGGATCTGAACCAAATTGCGCACGCTCTTCAATATCAGTCCTCTGAACGTGTCTGATTGTTTTCATTAAGATCCATCAAATTACTCTCTGACCAATCAACTCAAATTTGGAAAATAAAAGAAATTCCTGTATCTGCCCCCTGATCTGTATTTGCACCAAGATTTAAAGTACTCTCACCTAATTAATATCACAAAGTTTTGTGGAAACCCATTTGGTAGTTTTTGCATAATCTTGCTAGCTAAAGGCGAGACAAATAAACAAACAAGGGAAGATGAAAACATAACCCTGTTAGCCAGGCCTAAACAGAAGAATCTATCCAACCTGGAGCCTACGTGGACACCATCTATTCCATATGGTTCCACAGCTCTGCACATGATTTAGTTTGAAATTGTGCTGCATGCCCCCAGGAAATACTGGACAGCACAGTGGGAGATGTCGAAACAGGATCCGTAAAGGTGGCTAGGCAACTGTCATTGTGTGTGTGCGTGTTTGTGTGTGTGTGTATATATCAGTATTGTGTGTGTGTGTGTGTGTGTGTGTGGTCTGTCTTCAGTGGGAGGATGAAGGGGCGGTCAGTGAGAGTTGAGCAGTTGCCAGCTCAGGATATCTCCCGGCAAAGGAGGTCTTTTTTCCTTTTTTTTTAGCATGTCTGTCTTTCAGTGTGATTGCACAAACAGATGGGAGCTGACATCCTAATATCAACAGGAAACACTCGGGGTTTATCCTCTGCAGGGATATGACATCAACAGGCAACAGGAAAATAATCCTGCTTCATCTCTGTGGGGGCCCTCGTCATCGGCGAGGAATGTAAATGAAGCCTGTCGCCTACCTGCACAGATTGGAAAACACAATAGACCTAATCCACTCATTATCCCTGTACACAAGCCGGACCGTAATCCTGTATGTAAATGTTCAGGGTTTGTTTAAGGTTCAGGCTTTTGGATGATAATTTAATTTTGAAAGGAATCCCCTTTCTGCTCCTGTGCTGCATTCCTTAACTACCGTACGTCACCGCACATTGTTTTCATGTGACTTCATCGTGTCACGGGACATATTTGCCATATTTCCTTTGTCCTTGTGTTTTTCATGTGACAAGACCTGTCGGTAGTAAATGCAAAGGTCAAAAAATCTCCAAATAAAGACAATAAGTGGGACAATGTGATTGTGTGGAATGTATTTCTGACTTGTGTTTTTACGGCAGCTGGCTGCAGTGGTTTGACCTCGGTTTGTCTCACCGAGTCTTTTAGACCGATCGTAAAAATTTCGTAATGCGACCGCAGACACTGATTTTCTGAAAGCAGACGTTAGAAAGAGTGAATGGAACGAGAGCCTGAGAAATACATTGAATAATGTGGTTCATGCAAAATAAAACGAACACTTAACGATGAAGAAGGCGACAGTCAACTCCGAATTCGGAGCCGGGTGTAAACAGAGCTTTTGTTTGTTTACAAGAAAACTCCTTAGTGGGTTAGATAGTTAAACGTGGAGCTTTTACCTGTAATTGACTCTTTTCGCATCCAGGTATTGATGCTGTCACTGAAGTTAAACTATATAAATAGATCTGCTACTGCTGGTACACAGAGGAGCCGTTAACCCGTCAAGAGGGGTCCCACGTTTGCGTGCTTCTCCTTTCAAAGCGAGATCTAACGTATGCATCTCATCCAACCTTTTCAAGACATGTGACTGATGACATACATTGCAGGAAATGTTGTTTGTTTGTTAGGCTGCAAAAAAGGTTTTAAGTAGCATTTCAGACAATGAGTACAGCAGTATTTCCTTGATGAAGATTAAGACCAAGAAGATGTTCCTGCTGACCAAGGCTCCCTCAGTAAGAAACATGAAGTTGGATGAGGAAGAAGAGGGGAAGGGGGTCTCAGCGAGTTTGTTGTTGCAGTTTTGTTGATTTTTGAAACGTTGCTTCACAGGATAAGAAATTGAATGTTGGCAATTCTGTCAGCTCAGGCTTTAGGTGGTTGTGGTTGTTTTCTAACCCTAAACTGATTTTAGATGTCGTTTTTATAAATCTTCATGGATGAACATACCTAGTCTCAAAATGGCAGCTAAAGAAATGACAACCATAACTGAAGCGGGGCCTCTTCCTGACTGCGATCATGCCGCCCAGAAGATGACAGCGGTAATTCATGACCATTTCGTGTCCTCAGATTCTCTCTCCAGCCAAATTGATTAAACAGGATGTTCTGCGATGCTTGTGTGTTATCTTCTCTCTACAACCCATTGCAACCCCCCAGACTCCGCTGCTTCCTGATGTGAGCATGCAGATGTCATGACGCTGTCCTCCCCATACGAGCCTCCGCTATTGTCTCCCAGACGCTCCACGCTGCGTCTGTATCATGTATGACAGCGTGTTCTCCCGAAAGCCGCTCTGTCATATGCTTCCGAGATGATGCATGCTCGACCGGGGCGTCCTGAGAATGTCAGCGGAGTGGGAGAGTCGGTGGGGAGGGGGGGGTGAGCGTACAGCAATGCCTGCTACGGCTGACTCCCCCCGGGACGGCTTTAATGTATCCACCTGCCAGACGGCAATATGCCAATACACTCAGCAGTCATTCAATCATCCGCCCGGGCGCGCCAGATGGTATCACCTGTGATCAGACTGATACACTGCATAGCCCCGCAGAAAGTTTGCTCTTCGTGAACAACCTTAACGCACCATTTTCCAAGCTGCATACAGGTCCGACTGTGCTTTTGTGTTATTGCCACTCTTTACGAGTCGGCGCCCTGTGCTGGTTTCACATCAAGCCGTAACAGCGGTAATAAGTGTAAGAAGCCCCGTCAGTCTGCAGCTCCGCGAAGCAGACCCACTAAACAGATGCCCGTTGTTGTGCTGTGGGCGGTAATGAATTAAAACAACGTGTTCTCTCCTGCGGGTTAATTGTGCTGATTTGAGTGAAGCGCTTTTAGTCATTTTTTTCTTTTTTGGAGGCACACGAGAAGCTCGCAACACGTTTTTATTGCAACTATATTTTCCAGAACATTAATTCTGTGGATTTTCCTTTTAACAGTGCGAAGAGAAAGCGGAGAGGATCCGGTATACAGGCCCGAGTGAAAGGCATTTGCTAATGAGAGCTCGTAAATAACCTGAATGGCAAGGGCCAAAGTGATTTTGGCTCTGGATACATTTACATAGCACGGTGGATAGATTTTTTTTTCGCACAATATCATTTAGATGCTATGACTTCTGCCGCTGCTGCTGCTGCTGCTGCCTGTGTGTTTATATTATTCGTTTTTAGAGGTTAAATTTCATCATGTCCTGTGGTAGGAGATGCTATAACTTATAAGCTGAGTGAATAAGTGGTCCCAATGCGCTTGGGTACAACCTGGGCGAGTGGAGCATATTTGCCGTGCGAGTGTGTGATTTATTTTGGGGGGGGGAAAAACCACAAAAACATGGAAGACACATGAAAGCAGCAGTGAGAACGGAGGAGTGGAATTGTGTTTTTCCCTGTGTATGAGACGATTACTAATTTCCAAGGGACATCTCTGAAGGGCACACCAGACTGATGTTCTCTCACTGGCGTCTGTCATGTCGCAGCACACTCATTGACTATGAAAAAGAAGCTGTGAAAACAAACAGCAGCTTACACTGTGTCACATCCGACAGCGATCTCGCGGCCCCCACGGAGTTTCCCCCAATTCCATTTCAGAAAAAAGGAGGAATCTCATACACACGCGGAATCAAGACAAATTTCCAGCGACGCTAAAGAAACCTCGGAAATCCAATGTCAATACCATTACAGCCTTTCGTTTGCTATGCATTATGCAGCAGGAGTCATATTTCCTTTTCCGCCGGAGCGGGGCCAAGCACATATTTGAGATGTACCAATGAACACCTTGGGTCATTTAGTATTCATGGTCGAGATGATTTCCGTTAGCACCCCTTGCTAAACACTTTCCGCTCAGCCAGAACAGCTCCCTGTGAACAGTGGCCCCCGCCCCTGCATGGGTCATGTTGTGCTTGGCATCAAGGAGGCTTTGAAAAGTGGCAATCACTGCAAAGGTAATCCCCAGAGAGGTAATTAAAATCACACGTATGCAGAAGTTGAAGCAGGAGCTGATCGAGCGGCTCAAAGGTATCCGCTGGCTGAGGACGTTGAATCAACCAAGGCTTGTTTTGGACAATATCTCCCCACTCGCACAATAATCTCTTTTAATGTGTCTGTCTTTTACTTCTCTGTTGACTTCTGACTCTTGTAAAATGCACAATTATTCTGTTTCTATCAATCCAACTTATGTTAGGCCACCTCACACAGTTGTTTTCTTTCACATGGACACAAGCACTACGATCAGTGGCAGCTTTGGGTAAAACAATAGGACTGTAGAAGAACAACTGTTTCACTCTTGGTTTAAAAAATGCAGAATTGAGATTAAAAAGCAATGCAACTGCACAAAACACAAACTATAAACACAACAAACAATCAAGCCAACCTCATCATTAGATAACACACATGCTCACACACACCCCCAAACTGCAGAGCAACAGTAAAATGGATGTAACATATTCCAACAAAGCAAGGCTAACTTTTTGTAAAAATGACATCTCTTGTCATTCTATGGGCAGCACTATGTTTGATGAGAACTACACAGCCATCAGGAGCAATTTAGGTTCAGTATCTTGCCCAAGCTCACTCCAGCATGCGGAACGGGGAATTAGGATTGAACTGCTGACCTTCTGGTTAGAGCATGACCCGCTCTACCCCCTGAGCCACAGCCGCCTCTACATGACATTATTTATACACAGTGACTAATTGGTTTATCCAAATAAGGAGAATATGCCGTCTCTCTACCATTATTGGTTGCAAGGTTAATGTATTGCTACACTAAATAATGTTATGTTTATGACCTCATTCTGACATTGTGGTGTTTTTGTCGTCTCTCTAAGCTTTAGATTGGGTCTATAGTCCTATAGGATGTCACTTATATCATATGATATCTTTCATCCATCTTCTATGCCACTTGTCATATTTAGGGTCAAGGGGAGAGCCGGAGCCAAACCCAACTGACATTAGGGAGAGCATGCAAACTTCAGAGAGATAGATTCTTGTCGTGAGGGGACGATGTCAACCACAACACCATCATGCTGCTCCATATTATATCATATGATATTTCTGATCAATATAAGTTTGAGTTGATTTCTGTACCCTTATTATTATTATTATTATTGCAGATCAACCATGGAAACTGTGTATTTTGGACCATATTTCACTTTGATCAGCGAAAAAAGCTCTGCAGATATCCAAATTATATACTTTTGTTAAAATGTGGTCTATACATTTGTGACCACACACACACACACACATAGGGATCAAAACAGCCTGTGCAGCTACATTGACGCACAGGGTTAAATGCTTGAAAATGTGGAAAAAAACAAATACCGAAATGTAACACAAACTCAGAAACTAGTCTAAGTTGTCAGAATTCATGGCATATTTTTGTATTTTTCTGCGTTGTGTAAAACTGCACCTCAGGTCATTTCATGTATTTGTATTGTCAAATTGGTGAATGTGTCTCTGGACTTAGTGCTTTACTTGTTGGCAGCAGTCTTCTTTTTAAATTCTGTGTGTTGATGTTTTTTTCTACCTTTGTGCGTTCTGTCTATTGCATTGTGTGATCTTAAAGCACAGCGTTGGCAGGGCCAGATAGCAGATATGTGGAGCTTTGACCTTCTACCTTCAGCTGTATAGAGAAGCTGATTGATGTCAACACAGAATCGCGTGCAAATGACAAAACAATCCTTCGCCAGCTTATTCATCCTGTTACGTTTCAAGGTCACGACTTCAGGTGGAGCAAGTTGAGCACGAAAAAAAACCCTCCAGGAATACATCATGTCTCTCACTTACAGATAACACACACTGATCTGGAGGGGCTTGCGACCTTGTGAAGGTGACATACATGTAGATGCTGGGGAAATTCATACAAGCAAAAGGGGGGGGGAAGTGGGGAAGGGGGGGATTTATGCATGAACACACATTTACACCTACGGTAAGTGCACGGCACGAGCGCGCTCCATGAAGTGGGTCCTCATGGGAGCACGTTTAAGAATCGGGGAGAAAAAGTCAAAGTCATAAATCTGAAAATTAATAGGACACACCTGGCAGAGTCACGTGTCGCCCACTGACGGGCTCTCCGTGCCTCTGAGTGACAGAGGGCCGAGGTCTCTTCTGGGACCTGCCGCTGCACGTGCTGCAGTAACCCCGGGAGGTGGTAGCCTATTATCAACGGCCAGACTGCATTTCTCCCTGCTGCTTACCCCCATTGACCACGGCTGTTTGCCCGTCACCCTCTCTGTCTGCCTCATATCCTCGTCTGCTCGGCCGCCACGAGGACACGACTCTCCACTTCCTGCCACGGGTCTGCGGCGTCGCGCATCTTCAGGGAGAGCCGGTGGCGGAGAAAGCATTTCAACCCCCGAGAGCTGTATCACACTTTAAGTGGCATTTTACCGCGATACCCGATCAGCCAAATATCATTATGAGCTTTTCATCTCATCCATAATTCACCTGCGGGGGAGTCGGCTAAGAATAGCAGGCGTTCTGTGCTTACGGCAGGAGGGCGAGAGACACCGAGAGCCAGAGAGGAGAGAGATGACAAGACGTGGAATCTGTGGTGCAGCATACTCTGTTGTGCTATATGTTAGCCTGCAGGTCCCATTATTCGTATTCATCATGCGAAGACAGGCGGCAGGTCACGTTTCCCCTCTTAAACAGAAAAGAGAGGATTGTGTGCTGCATTGAACCCATCTCCGCCCTCTTTCCGGTCTCATTGTGTCAGCGTCTTGGCTTCAGCACTCAGGAAACAAACAATTAAACAGATATGGACGAGCCCGAGTCAGCTTTTTGTAGAAGGACATTGTTCTGTCCTTCCCCTCCCGCCACTCGGTCATCCAAAGACGCTCTCGCTCCGTTCGGTGGAATTCATATCTCGCCTTTGCATTCTTCAGCAGGATGTGACTTTTGTGAACTCAGAGGAGCTGTTTGTCCACCTCAAAGTGTCCCCGCTTCATCAGCAGCCAAGTCTGAGCGCATACATGAGTGCACACGCAGGCTGGAGACGAGGAGACGGGGAGAGACAGCTCGGTCCCTGCGGGCCGTTCGGCTTTTGTCCACTCAGACGGCTGCCTTCCAGTGTGACGATATGGACATATCTCACTGTTAATCGGTTTGGACGAGATGCCAGTCCGAGAGTGACACATCGCTCCGCTTCGGGGCCCAAGCATAAGTCCGACAAGCGGCTCTCAGACTTGCCAGTGGGGGGAGAAACCTAACTCCCAAACGTCTCTGGCCCTCTTCCGTTCCAGCCCAGGAGGCTCGGGGACCTTTTTTTTTCTCAAGTGCCTCACACCATTCTTCAAGCCTGCAAAAGACTGACATTTGGCCTGGATAAAAATGCATGTCTGGTCTCAGTGCTGCAGTGTTGGTCGAGGAGTCACTGTGACCACAGAGCCCCCTCATCACCTTGCAATGTCTGAATCAGCACAGAAAGGCCATCTACTAGCCACACTCTTCTCCCAGTGCAATTCTCACATTCCAGCGGCCGAGCACAGAGAGTGTCAAATTGTTCCTCATGCAAATAGGGTGGAAAGGGGAGCAGAGCGTCTGTGACTGGGCCTGTCTCTCCTCCCTGATGGAAATAAATTATACTAAACCCAAGGAAGACTTCTGCGAGGAACTGAGTCAGGAGGAGGATGAGAGTCACCCAGTCATCGCTTAATTCATGCATACCGGGGACATAATGTGACAGTAATGCAATTTGTTCTGGGCCAAAAGCCCAGTCGCACTTATCCAACAGTTGCACTTGATTCGTCTTTTCTGCTCCTCCTCCTCCGAGGCCACCATGCATTAAAGAGGGCCTCTTTATGCCCCACGCCAGGCTGGAGGACGCTGCCCTTATTAGATGTGACTGCATGATAATGAAACGGCCTAATGCAATGTCAGAGCAGTTGACACGACACAAAAGGCTAAGACAGGTGAAATTCCTAATCAGCTCAAAATGTCACAGGACTCACCTTGGGTCTGAATCACAGCCCACGGGCAGATTAGTCCTCCGCATCGGTGTCAACCTCAAGGATGCCTCTCCTCTTTGGTCTGTCTCAGGAAGTCACTCCGAGTCTTGACTTACTCCCCTCCTCCTCCTCCTCCGCGCTCTTTCCTTGACATTAGTATCCAGCGAGCTGTAAAGATAAAGAATGGGACATTTATTAGCTGAAATAGTTGGCAAACTGCCTCAGTGCTCTTATATTTGTCTCAATCTTCATGTAGGGAAAAAAGCTGCAAGAGCGTACAACAGCCAATTTGTATCAAAACCTCCTGTATGTATCCGTCCCTCTCAAGGATCCCCTTCTCCCCCCGCAGTTTTCCAATCACACATTTTGCAGTTTAACGGATTTGCCATTTGAGGCTAAATATTTGAACCCCCTTGGTTTCAGAGAGAGTTTGTAAAGGTGAGCTTCTCATTTCTAATGACACAACTGTATAATGAGCACTTAAACTAATGCTGGCCCCACACCAGAGGATAATCAGCCCAACTTTGGGACTGATTCACACCTTTCAGTGACCGCGGGGGGAGACGCCGAGTCAACACAGATCTGATCAAACCATCTGGCCAAATTATCCTCTAGTGTGAGGGGTTTACAGATAGAATAATAATGTCAAATTGTAAATATTAAACATATACGATTGGCGGTGGGGCGATCGAGTGGTGTAGTATAAAATGAACAACAATTGGCCAAGGAGGCAAAAACCAACAATAGCCAATGGGAGCGAGTGATAGATAAGATACATGTATTGGTCCCACACACATGCACAGACACACAACATGCAAATCTTGGGAAATTTGTTCTCTGCTTTTGACCCATCTGGTGAACACAGCAGGACACACGTGGGCAGCCATGCACCACGCCCGGGGAGGAGATGATGGAGGAATAAGGTGCCTTGCTCAGGAGCACTTAGACAGTCGGGTAGGGAGAGTCCCCTTGGACTTTTGAACAGAAATCCAGGTGTTGTCCATCCAGGTATGTTTTTGTTGTCACTCTGTGGAGTTGAACCAGAGACCATCCAGTTGGATTTTCTGCCTATAGTCCAATTTTTCTGCCACTAGTCCACCGCCTCTCCTGTACCAGGAAGCATAACCAAACAGAAGCTGCATACTGGTGTTATGAACCAAACATGTCGGCCTATAACAACCTTTGTTTCTTGTACCAGATGGACAGTAGAAAAGGATGAAACCTGTAGAAATGTGGCAACAGTATGAGTGTTTCTATAATGTGTCCTGTTGTTTGTGCAAAACATAACACAAACAAGTGCAACCAGCTGCGACACCGGCAGTCAGGTTTGATCAGACGGGTTCCTGGGAGTTCCCAAGGCTTTGGAATCGCCACTCAGATATCGTTTGTTCAAATGCCAAGTGTGCGGTCCTGTGTTTTCATTGATTTGTCTGGTGTGTTTGTTTGTTACTCGTAAAATATTAACAATCGGTTACATTGTATCAGTGGTCTCTTTAAATTCTGATCAGATTTGAAAATCCTCACGGGTGGTTAATAGTTTTAAGTTTAAACATATGATATCACAAAAAGATACGATTTTAACATGCTGCTCCTCATACAGGATTATGTTTTGTGTTTAGGAAATAAACAGGTGGTTCAGATGAAGTTGATGGAGACTTGAGCTGCTAATGGTGCTCTAATCTCTGTAAACATCCAGGACGTGCCCCCACACAGTAAAGTTTGTGTGTGTGTCTGTGTGTGTGTGTGTGTCAGACTTTAACAGGGCTTTTATTTTCAACATAAACCCCGAAACTCATGTCATTAGTTGATGCGGCCCCTGGCTTTGGAGGTGAAGCTCAGTCACAACCATCGTTAGGTAAGAGCTACTGGAGCTTAAGTCACAGCCGATAAACACTGAGGTTAATCCTTTCCTTACACGTTTGATCTTGTGTTTTGGATTTTGTATAGAGACTTTAGATACAAAGTATCAGTCCTGATAAAGCCCTAAGCACATTGCAGGAGCACTTACGGCTTGACAGGCCTTCAAAGCCCTGGTTATGGTTGTTATGTCAGGACTGAACTACTGTTTCTGACCCTTCTAACACAAGCAAATGGCACTCACTTGCTTTGTGATTGTGTTTCAAATGTGTAGCGTTTTTGGTTGTGTTGCCACTTTTACATGGGTTTTATGGCTTTTTCATTCTTTCCATTAATGTGCTTGTGTGACAGAAGATCAATATTTCCCACAGCATTTTCACATGAGCAGCAGAGTAGAGACCATTGATTCAGTATTTCTGAAATTCAGTAGGAACTTTAAAAACCCCCAGTGGAGAGATTTAAGCAATTTACAATAGTTCAACATCCTTTCAGCTGTACAACTAATATGTGTCTTCTTGCCACGCGGAGTTTGCCTCAGGAATAAATTCAGCCCAGAGATACCATCCACCCCCCCATTGTAGTAAGAACCCCTGTGGAGAAAAATACTTTTATCGAGGGCTAATATGAAAAGCTAAGTAATAACCAGACAATTCAACACCAACACCTCGGCAGAAGCCAATCCACTTACGACTGCTGAGATGTAAAAGAAGATCATGTTATCACAGTGCTCGAGCACGGTCTGTTTATTTTATTTCACCCTCAGACTCAATTCATGTCCACAGGCTCGACGCAGCACTACATCACACCTCATTAGCCACCAAATCTGGATCTGGCTATTTGTCTGGCTGCACTTCTGTGCCCACGTCTGGTCGCACGGAGCTAAAAACAAAGCCCAGCTCACTTTGCGGACCCACAGCAGCGCCTTCCTTCCACCGGCCCACTGGTCACCGTGCACGTAATTTCATTTCAGGGTAGGAATCAGGGACGACATATTCTCTGACTGGAGAAAACGGCACTGGGAGGTTATTTTAGTTGCAGAAGCGGTGGTCATATCCAATTTAAAGAGGAGACAGCATCCAAAGATAACAACGAGATGTAGTGCAGTATGACAAGATGAGATGAAGGGCCACAGCAGCTTAAGGTCAAACACAGATGGAGGAAATGCCATGTGTTTTTTTGATCGCTCGAGTAAGATCACCGCAGTACAATTCTCATGTGTCATCTCATCTGCTCAAAGAAAATAAAATCTGTTTCATAAATTGTGAGCCGATGGGCCGCTCTCGGATTGTTCGGGAGATTCGTTTTAGATCAGTGTAAAAGAGATCTATTTCCCCCTGTGATACATGAGCAGAGACACTAATGGAACTACAATGAAGCTGTGCCCTTCCTTTACATACCAGCTGCATGGATGAAAATGTTAATATCCAGCAAAACTCTTTACATGCAGCATACGCGTGTGGATTACTGAATGGTTGTAGCAGAGTCATGAGGGAGTCAGGGGACTCCAGGGCCAGGGCCTCCGTTTGAAGCGATGTTTAAAATGCTGTGTTGGAAAGTCAATCAAGTGCTAACTTAGAGACACAAAACAACTGCAAGGAGATGGGAAATGACTACAAAGAGACGCAGACTGACAACAAAGCGATGCAAATCGACTACAAAGCGAGGAGAGATTGCCGCGGAGAGATGCAAAATTACCACAGACACACATCAACTATAAGTGAGACAGCCATGTTGTAATGCAGGCAGAAGTCTCCAGCCAATACGAAATCATTGAGAAACTTCACTCATGGAATCACAAGCAGGAAAGTTCCCTGATGCTCGCGGTGGTTATTAATTAAAACTTCAATGGAAAAATAAGTTTGAAATCCATTGTGCCTGGATTATAGAGAAAGCAGGATCCACTCCTCTTCAGTCATATCATTGACTCCAGTAACTGCTGTTATCCAGCACTGATAATGTCAGATAACACCGGAGCCTGGGCCTCCTCCTCTAAATGTCCTGTCATGTCTTACACCATCACTTTAACAGCCTGATGAAGCCAGCAATGTTCCTCACACCATTTCAGAATGGAGCTTTTGAGACGGCACACTCACAGAACTGATTCACTGCGAAACAAAACAAAACAAATCTAGGTGTGACATTCTTCCTCCACGACTGAGATAGATGTGAAGAATGCACTTTTCAGAGGAAGTTTGTCCCGGCACATCCACAGCTAACAGATTGTAATAGTAACCCTTCACTGGGGAGCAGAGTCTTCATTCCACAAAGCACTGGCCTTGCAGCAGTTCCCTCCCTGATTGATACTGCCGTCGCACAGGTCTGGTTAGCCAGTGGAAACCACCATAAATTCCAGGCCCACTTTATCGTTAAGCTTAGTAGCCCGGGAAATAAAATTAGCTGTGTCCAATTTTGGAAAGCACTGCATAACACCATAAATAACAATTTACAGTAGGTGATAAAAGAGGAAAAATGGAATTAAAAAAAAAGAAATACAACTTAAGCGGTATTATTTATCTGGGTGTTTTGTGTATTTATTGAGCAGCTTTTACTTGTACAATCTACCATTGTGATATAATTATTAATAATTAAACTGTTATTGCTTGTGCATTATTCAGGCAATTTGCTTTTGTTGTCAGCACATAAAGCCAGCATGTAGGCACCGTCTTAACTCTGTTACACATGCCAAAGGGCCCATCACAGGGGAATGACGGATGACCAGGCCTTTTTGCAATGTTTCTCCAGCCTGTATATATAGCACAGGCCCCGCGGTTTGTTGAGGGCGAGGACAGCTGTAGTTGCGGCCACGGCGAGGGAGAAACAGCTACTATTCTTAATGTCAAATGAACATGTAACTGTACTTTATCATTTCTGACTGCTCCTTATTGCTAAATCTCGTGCAGGCCGCCTGTGCTCCCCCTTTCTCCCTTCAGCTCCGTTGGAAATCCTGCTGTGGAGAGAGCGGGACTGAGGCGAATTAAATGGCATGCCCTATATCTCCCTGTTTAGCTATGTTTTCTCAAAGCCCTTTGTGTGTATCGGTGTTTGTGTGTGCGCGCCCCAGGGTACAGCTATGTCTGTCTCCTGGTGTCCTCCCGCAACAGACACGGCCCTCTCACTCCCCAGCATGTGTTTCTGATTACAATCCGGCATTCCTCTCTCTCTTTCCCTGATTGGCTGCCAGAGCTTCACATCTCTCTAAGACTGCTGGCAATGATGCGGTATCCCATGAAGCCACAACGCATGGCGCATGGCGAACATTCCCATGCACGTCCATCCCTATGTCTATTTTTCTGTCAGAGGAAGGTCCATTGTTAACAGATGGTAATGTAATAAGTTGACCCCTTGACCCCCGAAGTAGCTGCAATGCAACCTCCTCTTCAGGTTGGATGATATGTTAAGTGTGTCCCGGACAGCTTGTCAACAAACACATAGGGGAAGCCAATAAACGGCGTGCGCTGCGGTTGTTTTAACCCCAGCAGGGCAGAGCACATTAATCACAGTTAAGGCGGCGATGATGATGAGGTGTTTGGCGGTCGGCTCCAAATAGCTGGTAATGGAGCTGCAGTGTGTGGAGGTGTCTTGCTGTTGGTGCCATCTTGAGTGAAAATAGTCTTTTGACCTATGCCTCCGGTCAAAATAGCAACAAGACATTACCCAGGAGCCACCACAACAGAGGCCACAGTGAGGCTGGTGGTTCTGTGAGGCAGTAGGGGGCAAAATGGTGCTTTGAGCTAAATGCTAATGTTAGCACAAGACCACACTCACAACAACATTGCAAGTAAGTTATGTTAAAGGGGATCTCTTTTTCCAATGAGGTTCGGTTTACCCATCACAAGGTAGAACAGTAAAAGCAGTAGTAGGATTTCTACTGATCCTGGAGGAGCTTTCAAACGTTCAGAGAAAAAAAGAATAACCCCCGATGATGTTATTTTAACTGCATTTCAAACTAAAGGTCGGAGCTTTCAGGGGGTATTCAAGACATAAAGTAAATTAAAAAAATGCTATTGAGTCTTTACCAATCTTAGCACATGGTGCAAGTATAATTTCACCTGAGCGGGTGGGAAAAAAATTTTTGCACAAGGAACATGGTTCAGAGCTGATGATGATGATGAAAAAGTATAAAAGAGAGAGTAGAAAAAAGAACTAGTCTTTTCATCATGGGTGGTTTTTTGTAACATGCAAATTAGAGTTGCATTTCTCATTCCCTTTAGAAATTGAAATCTCTGCAGAGGAAACAGTTTAACATCCCACACAGGCAGTTTATCTGTGGCTGCTACAAGACAAACATGTATTTTGCACCCACCTATTTGACAGTGTGCCCTTGAATTAAAAATACTGGCCCACTGACTTCAGACAGTTTGTTAGTCAAAAACACAATCGCTTTCCCCTGCTGTAGGCTAGCAGTGCACCAAATACAACTTTTTTTAAAAGCGATACATCCCCTGGCACGTTGAAGGACAATAACGCATTGAAACATCCATAAAGTTTTTACCATCTTCTGCAGGACGTGTTTTTTCAGAAATTAGCTTGAATTTGGAAGATAACGCTTTTACTGTGCATGGCAACAGGTCTTAGTAGGCAGACACACCTGGTCTCGCCGTGCATTGGGCGCGCATGACATGTACTACATGTGTGTTCACCCGGCTGATAAACTGACATTGATGTGTGTAGTCTTCTGCATTACTGCCACCTGGTGGATTGGAGTGAAACAGCTTGTTGTAGCCATCAGGCTAATTTGCCTTTAGAATCACCCCTGGTGTTTAGAACTTGTTGACAATGCAGGCAAACAGCTGTCAGCAAGGATGTTTGAGAAAATAAAACTAGTACAACAAAACAGTGTATGTGTGTGTACACGAACAAATGCATTTGTTTAGTAACTTTTGTGTTCACAGAAATCCTTGTGAGGGTTTGATCTGGTACATCACACAGCACATTATGTTAAACCTCCGTGGGTGCATATTTTTACACAGTAGAATTTAATATCCGATTATTTATATTGAATTGAGTAATAGATTACCTAGTTCATTCAATTCTGATTGTACAACTGCAGTGACATTTAGGAGAGAAATTATTTTCAGATCTGCTGTTACTGACTGCTGCTGTGATGCAGATAAACTGATCGAAATCCCAGCACCATCCAATATTTGTGGGACGGCACATGCACACATACACACACAAAAAAACATGCAGATAGTATTTTCATTTTCTTAAAATGACACCACCCAGGGTCACATGTCGCTGCAGCGTTTGGTATTCCAGACGAGCCCAGACTGCGTTACCAGGCAGAGCAGGTCCGCTGCAAGGTCGGCACACATGGGCGATCAGTTTCACAGAGAATGCCAAATGTAAACGTGCATTCAAACCCTGAGAGATGAGACAGGACATTAAAGCTAGAGTCCCCGGAGGAAGGAGGAGGAGGACGAGGACGACGTGGAGGGAAGAGCACTGGGGGAGAAAAAAAACAGGTGGCAGCACTTCAAAGCAGGAGAGTTTTATGAATTATGGGAGATATTGTGACTGCTGACTTCTGCATGGGTTCCCAGTGGTGCTGGGTATCATTCTTTATGGACAGTAAAACACACTTTCTTTTTCTTCTTCCAGAGTAATAAATAATACGTATTTCCATGCTATCTGAGGAGTAAGAATAACAGCACTATCCTCCTGGAATTATTCCTGCAATGATCTCAGTTCATGTGCCATCGTTTCTTAGATAATGAAATCGTTTCGTCTTTCCACGGACTGAATTAAGTGACCAGCAGCCAAAGAGAATTAAGTGACTCATTCCTCACAAAAGAAATATAATGGCGTCCTTACCCACGTAATTCAATTGTAATATCTATCCTTTAATGCTATTGTAGGTCTAATCAGTTTTCTTGGATAGGCTATCATTATTATAATAGGCTTTCTGGAGGATCATTTCTGAAGGGCTGAAATGGAAGGACATCCCTGATGTGTGAAAATACAGTGATGTATGTGTGATTAAATTCCCTGACAAGTGTTGGGGTACATTATGTGTGAATGGTGTTCATAGTTTTCATCTGAATATAATGTGTAGAAATCTGAAACACGTGCTATGCATGTAATTCCTGTGAGACAGTCTCATTGTAGGTTCTTTCTAGTAAAAAAGGATCTTGATTCAAATGCAGATCTCAGATATGTGGATTTCAAAAGTTCACGGGCTGACTGGAGAAGCAGGGGATGGTGGTTCCTGGGGAATGGAGCCGGATCAGGTGGGACAGGTCGGGCCGAGCTGCCAGACAACAGATGGGCTTAAGGAGGCAAGTTCACAGCACACTTGAGCAGCAGCAGCAGAGAATGATGTGGATTGGAAATAAACTCCGGGTTAAGCTTGAACCAAACAAACACGAAGAAAGAGAAGAGCAATCACAGTTGGTCTCGAGTTAACATCCCGAGGCAGACTAAACAATCTGGTGAATGTTGAAGCGGATCCACACATACTGTTGGCGGTGATTAGGGGATTGGCCTCGGGTCTGCAGGTGAGTTGGATGCAGGAGAACCGGATACTATAGATGGGTAACACACCAAAGCTGGTGCAACAACCAACAGGAGGAAACATAAGGAAGAGCCATCCAGGGCCTGGTTTAGTCACTGGATAACCCAATACAACACCAGACTTTGGACTCTCAGTTTCACTGAAAAATTTGAAATGATCTATATTGAGTTTTGTAGGCCATATTTTAAAATCACTTATAAACCCATTTAATGTTCATAATATTCCCAATAAAGGTGGAGCTACGTGAAAACAGCAGTCAGCATGCTAACTGGCTGATGTTAGCATGACCATGACATGGACAGTATATTCGGATGACAGCTCCCCAAAAGGGAAGCCAAATGAATTAGGTCGCGCCTGGTGACTGGCTGCTGTATAGGTCATAAGAGTGCCTGTTACATGTTAGCAGATGGCATTTCAAGTGCTTCACAAGAAAGACAAAATAACTAAATAATTATACATTCGATTTTATATATAAAAACAACGGCAACAGAAAAGGATCATTTTTAATACATCACCTAAAAGGTAGAGCACAATTATGAGTGGGATGCTAATACTGCAGCTCCACACCACAATCATTACTGCGCGTTGACTTTGACTCCAAATGATGTCAAAGGGCAAGGCCGTGGGGCTCTTATCCAGGATATTGTGGATTTCAGAAGTGGACATGCGTCATCCAGCCCAATCTGCTCATTGAGTTTACAGCTATACTGATAACTTGTAACTCTCTGCTCCAGTCACCAGCCTCACAGCCACACACCCACTCGGTACGTGCACAATTTACCTGGATACAATGACTTGTGTAACAATATGCCATTTAAAACTGCAGATCTTGCACAGAGATGATAAACCGCAGTGTAATTTACTTATTTACCGGCTACAGCTTCCTCTTAAAGCTTAGAGAGAAGAGACCATTTATGCAATTTTTCTAATTAGCAAGTACAGTCCATTACTCGTCTGCTGTCATGTCAGTGAAGATATTTCAAGGAGCTATGCTTGGCAATTCATGTAAGTGAAGCGTTATTGAGAAGCTTCTCTGAGTGTCAAGATATTAAAATCTGTCGGTTCCTTGTTTTAGCCCACAGCAAAATGTGACAAATTTGTGTCACACTGCTGCAATTGGTGGATTGCAGAATGTAATTGCTGGTTTTATATTTTAATTTGACTGTTTACTACTCTTAAGAGGAATAAAAAAAAGTACTACTGCAAAAATGTGGCAGCTGTTCAAAACTGTTAAGAGCACATTATCTGTTCATATCTAAATAATGCATTCATATTCATCAACATCCCACACGTTTAATCAGGTTTTTCATAAATAATTAAATTGTTAGCAATTTTGTTCTGATCACAAACAAGTATAACCTAAATCCTAAGAGATTCATTAAAGCGCTGTTTCCTCTGAACAGCATTCCTGATGTATCAATTTATTTTTTCAACACATCTTCAGTCTTTAATGAATTCTCACCCTCTTCTCTAAGGTCCACATATTCATTAGGCGACTCTAAACCAGCTTTGAGCTTTAACTTTGAGAGATATTCCTAATCCTCTGTGAATGTTCAGTAAATGTATTCATAAATCATCATAGAGTATTTGACGTCCTGCTTTAAGGTTGCAACAAATAATAGTCTTTAAATATTTATAGAGGTTAGGAAACCATTTGTTGCCATTAGGATGAAGAGAAGATATAAATGCTGATGCAGTAAACACAGTTTCTACTATGCCCTCACTGGTAGTAATTTGTTTTCCACCTACACTCGTCTCTTGATGATACCTGTGGAGAACAGATGAGGGAATTATGTGATTAATGATAATAATGGTTAATGATATACAGTATGGGGTGTACATTTGTTTTTCTCCTCTAATGATCAGTTGAGTTTACTTCTGTTTCTTTGTAAATTGTGTTTTTGGGTTCACCACATAAATCATGGAAAACAGATATGGCCACCATTTAGTGAAACAAATAGCTGTCAGTGGGATATCTTTCATTTCATTCTAATGGCGATTGATGGATTACTTTACTCGTTTGAAACAGGGGGATTTTATGTCTCTGCCTTTTGCATGCCTACATGACTACTGAGATTGTGTTCGTACGCATATGTTATTGACCATATGTGCACTGCATCTCCAAAAAGTCCTTTCACTCCACTTTAATCTTAGCTCAGACAGAAGATACATCAGCCATTCCTGTGCTGCTTTGTTGCTTTCTCTATGGGTAGCTGTCAAAATAAAAAGAACAAAAATATATAGAGACACAATATGCAAATGTAGTGCTGAGCCTCCTAGCCTTTCATTCCTGGATTGTGTTGCGCTCCAGCCAGAATTCAGAATAGACTCCAGCAAAGACAGATTTGTGAACAGGTTTCAGAAGCATCTACAGCCATGCTAGTGACTCTGTGAGGCTGAAACGCCAATGTAAAGACAATCGAACCAAATTAAAACCACTGGACAATTTGGAATTTTGATCAGATGATGGCTGTAGGTTAATGGGCAAGCTCCAGAAAGACAATGACAGATTGGTGGATAGTGCACCAAACATTTATCAAGATACTCAATTCGGAACCCCAAAGGTCACCGTGCTGGCAGCGCTAGAGGGAAAGTGAGGGGGCCACTCTATAGTCATTACAACACACTGAATGAGAACCATGAATACCACAACCAATTTTGCTTGTAATTCATCCAACTGTTGTAATGGAATGTCACTGAAAACCAAAAGATGTCAATGAATTCAGTCCAATGTCAGTTGGCTTTAACATCTGAGCTCTGTGGAAATCTATTCACGATGAATACCCATCCATCTTTAAGGTGGAGATAGTGACAAGGATCCAATATCTTTTCCAAACACTTTGCAAACACACACAAAAGTCAGACTAGTGGAGGAACTGGAGGAAAGTAAAGTGATCTTCAAAGGCTTTGCCTTCAATGGCCGATTAATGTCAAAGGTTTCACACAAATCCATCCAATATTTGCCAACTGATACATTGACAAGAATGATAACACTACATTCCCATGGCCTCTCAGCACCAACTAAATACATTGTACAATAACCATCAGAACTGGAATTGGAATTTTCTCAACTCCCAGTAGGACGCTTGAGCTCAGTCACATTAGCAAGCCATTAAGCAGAATTTTCAATGGATTTTAATCATGTCCTGTTCAGAGTTCCTACAGGACATTGGCTGTTCTTTTCTGAAGCCATTCCAGCATCATTTGAGTTGTTAGGACATAAGTGGCCATCTATGGGTTTTGGCACACCACAGAAAGTTCTCTGAGAAAATGTGTTCATTTGGTTCCATTCATTGTTCTCTCTATCCTTACAACTCTCCCAGTCCCTTCTGCAGAAAAGCCCCTCCACAGCATGACGCTGCCACCACCATGCTTCGCTGTGGGGGTGCTATTAGACGGGTAATGAGCTGTGCCCAGTTTCCGCCTGACAGAGAGCTTAGGTTTATGGCTGAGAATTCAGTTTCCATTTCATCACAACAGTCTTTTCTACCTCTCGCTCTCCCAAAACGTCTCTCATACGTCTTAGCTCCAAGTCAAGGCTGCTGCCTTCAGCTCTGCATCATGGACTGGCCTCTTTCTTGTTACTCTGCCACTGAGACTATGTTATAAAATGATTGTGGTTCCTCCAGAATCATCTTCTATGGGGGCCCTACTGTTGTTGTCAGACTGCTCCTTGGGTTGTTTTGTTACATCCACAAGAGTCCGAGTAGTTTGTCATGCTTTTCTTTTTTCCATTTCCAACTGTCTAATGCTGCCGAGTTCTACTGAAACAGTGACAAAGAAACTGCTAGAGGCCTATCCCTAGGTGGTCTGTTCTGCACATTTCTTTCTTTAATACTATTTCTCAAGGCTCTGTGATATAATGTCTCCACATACACCTGTTAGATCTTGTGTCAGCACAGATATTGTCTCATGGTCATGACCATTGGGGTTTGCCAAACAACTCTGGCTTCTAGCTTACTGACAATCCATTAAATCCCCTTTAATTTCTAGTCTGAAGCCACTAAAAGTGGACAGAAATCTCAAGGCCATTGAATATTGAGGCACTGTGTGCAGAACGCATGTGCAGTCCCTTTCCTCCACAAGGCTTAGAGCAGGAGGTCGACAAAAGCTTATTCCAAACTATTCTGAGCCATAAAGTTAATCCAATGGCCCCATTTTAAGGGCAAGAGCAACAACTGAACATCAAATTTTGCTGAGGTGGGACCTTGTAACCACAGAAAGTCTAGAGGGAGAAACCGAACACTGGACTGGCCATGGTTAACACACTTCATGCTAGGGTGCCATTTACCTTTAAACCTAGAATGCAGGTCTGAAAATGATTGGATCAATTGCAGTATGTCAACTACTGAGCTCTACAATTATGCTGTTGTGGCCACTTATAATTCAATGCACTGTCTTAATATCCTGCTTTGATCAATTCAAACCACTGCATCGAGCTACTGTATGTTAGCGGTTATTGTATGAAAATGCAAAGTGTCTTTAGCAGCAATTGATTTAAGATGCTAATCTATGTGACAGATATGCTCGCTTAGGATCTTATGTTGCACACACAGCATGTGCATGTGTTTAGGTAAACGGACAGGTTCGAATGTGAGGCCTGCAGTTCCCACACTTGTTTCATTTCCTATTTTGTTTTTTTCCCCAGAAGACCTCAAACATGCACTTCCTTTCTCCCTCAGGAGTATAAAGACTTTTAATTAATTATAAAAGCCAGGAGAGCATGAAGGCTGAGACCACCAGAAGACACGTGCATATGGTGTCTAGTGTGTGTATGTTGGCCAAGTGAATGCACAAAACGTTATGTTCCGCAAGTGTGGTCAAAGCGTACTTTGACTACTCAAGTGTACCTTTCAATTCATTGCATAAAAAAGCATCTGTCAGTGTGTGTGTGTGTGTGTGTGTGTGCGTGTGTGTGTGTGTGTCCGTGCGACCAGTTGGCGGGCTGGGCCAGGTGTGATTTCATTCTCCCTGCAGTCACGGGTCTGTAAGATCGCTTTAGACACAGTTTGAACCACCTACTGGGAGGCGATGGAGCGCCCCTCACTTCTAGTGTGTGCACAGGGCTGGTGTCGGCGTACAGTATATCATCTCTGTGTGTGTGTGTGTGTGTGTATGTGTTTCATTGTCACCTTGTAACTGTGTGCAGTAACATTCTGTGTTCGATCCGCCCGCAGGTAGTTTATGTGTGCTTTCCCTTATGTAGACAAAGACCCATGTTCATGGCTATCAGTCGCTGTCCAAGGACGAAAGTGTTTGTGCACATGTGTGTATCAGTCCATTAAAAGAGGGAGGAGGGGCAAAGGGAGGCCCTGGGGCGTTTTACGAGGTCAGCTTCCTGCAGACTAGGACAGTCGGAGGGAGATAATAATACACAGGTCAAGATTCAATTATTTGCCTGGGGATTAACCTTATGGGGTCTTTCAGGAAGGTCAGTGGGTGGTGAGGGGTTTTAGGCTTCTGAAACAGAAGCCACTTACAAAGCACTTTTATTGTTGTTAGGGCCCCTGGTCGTAAAGATCTGGAAGCTGCCCCTGCACCACGGAGCTACAGGTCCGTCAGATGTGCTTTAAGATAACACACAGTAACTGTGGAGCAGCACTTGAATATTCTCAGCCCATGGGGAAGAAATAAACAAATTAAAAATTGAGTGAATATGAAACAAGGTTCTGTTTTATTGTGCTCATCTTAGGGCAATAACACATCAAACCTATATTGTTATGTGGGGATACTGGGCCTGTGATTCCTCTGTGGTGGTACTTCATTATTAAAACCACAGCATATTCAAACAAAAGGTATAAAGAAGATACATTTAGCCGTGCATTGACATTCAGAAAAGAGGAGAAAAGAAACATATTGGAAATTCTACACTATAATAATAAAACCAAATAGCCTTCTCTTCGTTATGGGTTTATTAATTGTATTATTAGTGCAGGTTATGTAAAGTATCATAATGTTGTTACTGAAAGGAGTTACTACAATATTAAGTGTGACCATAGCATTTAATTTAGTTAGATAAGCTAAGAATAAAATTGTTTGGTTAATTGCAGCTGCTGTGCCTTGGCTTAGAGGCTGTGAGGCCTGTCAGTCATGTCAGCCACCTATGACAGTGATTTGTGTGCAAGTTACTGTAGAGGGAGTGTTTTGAGGCCTTTTAAAGTGTTATTGAGTTGTTTCTGAAATACTTTTGATATTATTTGAGATATTAAAAGATAAAAGGATGCTGTCTGTGGCCCTTACAGGACGGTAATGCATCCGACGGAATGGATCGATTGGTCGGTGTACCTGTCTGTCAATAACCGACCTGCCTGTGCACACCCTGCCCTAGCTCTCACTGCACATAACCAGAGTCTTAACCTGGGATGAAGACAGTGATGATAGGTTGAAGTAACTGAAATATTGTCTTCAAGGGTTTTTGGGGCGTAGTTTCAACAATGGGAGAGATGGGAGGGGGTGGGATGTAGTGTTGTAGCCAGTGAGGGGCTAGCTCATGGCTAGCAGCGTAGTTACATGTCTTTATTGTTTTGTTGTAGGATGCGGCCCACAGAAGCTTCTGCACTGATTGCTTATAAACTAGTAGTGAGGCCAGGTATCATCTATTGCCTTATTCCAGGAGGATTCTATATCAATAAGTCTTATGAATCTACAGACGTACCCCATACATAGTTAAACTGGAGGGTCAAGGGTTAGATGGCAGGCAGAATGTGCAGACTTTTAGTAGTGATTTTATGTATTGTTCATGTGAAACTTATAGACGAAAAAGGAAAAGGTAAGAAAACTACTCTTACAACTCTTCACCATTCCTCGGAGAGCAACACAATTCAACTACTTACATAGGGTATTCAATTCACATCTACACCACTTCAGCCTGAACAATAACAAAGTAGGTTACACAACACCAAACTCTTAACACACAGAACATCTACTCACATTCTTTGAGAAATACAGAAGCACTTTCGCATTTCTACATGGCTCTTTTTGAGTTAGAAAAGCCACACATTTCTGTCATGCCTGAAATAAACAAAATAAACTTTCCTAGAGAAAAATTATAACCCTCCATTTGTCACCCATGACATCCCCAATACTACAAACATCAGGAAATGCTGGACAGCCCCCATATAAACTATTGACCTGCATGTTGGGTGTGAACACAGAAACACTAATGCTAATTATTCACAAATTAGGGTTAGGGTTAGTATATAAAGTATATAAGCTTTCAAAAAGCCAAACTACAAAGTGATACATAAACTGTATGTGCACCTTGACTTAGACTGACATCTAAGCCGAGGTGTAGACCCAAGACGCCACACAGTTTGGATTTTGTTGAGCAGCTAGCTGAGATTGCAAAGGTTGTTACAAAAGAAACTGTAAATTATAGTAAAGTTAAAACTTGTCAAAGCTAACATGGTGTAATTTGAATTCTAAAAACCTCCACTTTTACGCAATACCCATGAGGATTGTGTTTATTGATAACCATATCTACAGATTGGCTGTCTAACATACATATACAATTTTATATTTCATATACAGTACTAGGAAAGAATCTCCTACACTGAGAGAATCATTCCTGTTATGTAAAAAAACAGTAGGTCTGGCCGGATTACGTGAACACTTTTGAATGTGAAACCTCTTTGCCACCAATCTGTCAAAGTTGAACAAGCATGTGCTGCTCCCCTAAAGCAGTGGCTCTCAAATGGGTGTTTGCGGCACACTGCCAGGGTGTCTCTGAAGAGTTTCCAGATTCATCCATAACAATTATAATAATATGTCAGTGTTGAGAAGGTGACATTTCTAGTACCTATATCTTTCTAAGACATTTTGCTTTTGTGGGTCTTTCGCATAGCTCAGTAGAAATGTAGAAAAATAGGATATCAAATTATTCCAAGGGACATACATGAGGCGGTCCCTGGAATGTGTTCTATTCTGGGGTCCTTGGCAAATCGAACTGGAGTTGTACTGGACAGTCTTCAGGTGTGATTGTGTGCAATTGTGCAACCATCTTCAAAAATATACTTGTATAAACTAACCCTGATGTTTTAATCAAGCAGATTTAATAGCATTGTATTGTATCCATACTGAAACAGTGAAGTCACTATGTACAATAGGTTCACAGCACACCAAGTGCTTCTTACTCACACTATTATTTTCTGCCAGTTAAATATATGGCCTCATTACAACCAAGAGCGTTGCTGTTATATACACTAATACGTGTCTTTGCCAACAGTCAGCGGGAGCTCCACAAACACACACACACGCAACACACTCACACTTACACCCTGTATCCATCACAGTACACTGCTGCAAGACGAAAGATGAGACAGAAATGTGAACTTCACAAGAGAGGAAAACTCGAACCATCACAGTCGGCCAATTGATGCGAGTGCATTAATCATCTGCAACTCGCCGTCCAAAATAAACCCATGTGTGAGCTAATGGAAGAACTTCGCCAGAGAAATGAATGTGTTGATGAGCACTGTCCCAGATATTTACAGGCCAAATCCAGGAGGGCAGCCTACCTGCCTATCAACTGGTCGCCCCCCCCCATCCTATCCCTGTCTCCCTTTGTCTGTCTGTGTCTCGCTCTCTTTCCCAGCTCTCTCATTGAAGTCTTCGCTGAGAGTGGGAGAGATGAAAAGAAAACAAAATGCCTTTTGATCCAGCAGCCTTGTATTACGGCTCTGTCAAAGAGCATTACCCTGATAACCCAACCAAAAAGTCAGCCACGGGGTATCAAAGCCAAATATCCAGACCTTTAACGCAGAGACTAATAATTCACCGACAGAGATCTCGGACAAGCTGACTGAATAGGAATGCAGGACAACAGACACTACCAATCGCTGCCAAGTGCCTTTTTTCGTTTCATTCTCTCTCTCTTGGTCATTTTCTGTTTTCATGTTTTCCTATAGCCGGCAGTACAAAGCCATGTGAATTCAGCCACGAGCAATTTCAGTTAGGGTTGCTCTGATCAAATAACCGTGAACTGCACGCAATGGTGCATTGTTGACACTGTTTCATGTCTGACATACCCACGGCGAGGGGAGAGCGATATTACCCTCCTGTTATGTGGCGAGGAGAAGAAAATAACACAGGGACCTTTGAAACTGCCAGGAAGATGAATTCACTTCAGTCCTGTGAGGAAACACACCTTCCAGTGTACAACCCTGTTTCAGGCTCCACGACATTTGAATTTTCTCTCCGAGCGACCATCCTGATCTTTGTTGACCACCTTTGGTTTAGAAAGTCACCTTCGATCAGGGGTGTGGAGCCTATTTCCAGTCAAGGGTTATTTAAATTTTTAAACATTCTTCAAGGGCCATGCTAAATTATTGAACAGATATATCACACCAACCGCACTGTTTCAATGGGTGCCACTGCCCCTGTTTTGTGAAGTGTCTAATGTGAGATTGTGGTGGTCAATGCTGAAGAGTTTCATGTTTTTTTTGAAAATCATCATCGTATAAGACATCACGTGAATTACCAGGAGAAATTTCAGTGCACTTCCCCTCAGAACAAGTAAATCAAGACAGTTTTTTTGAACTATAGCAAAGGGAGGCTGGTGAAACCACGGTAGCTTCATGCTTGTTGCCGTTTTGTCAGGGATCGGATGAGGCAGTAGGACCCAGACGCAGAGTATTCACAAGGGGTGTAATTTTAATGAGAGCTAAAGACAAAGCAACTATAAACACTAAGGGGAAAACTGGATAAACACTAAAGGGGAAAACTGGATGCTTACACAGCGGATGCAGAGGTGCAGAGGCTCAGGAGACACAGGATACAGAGACACGGGAGATCAGGACAGGACATCAGGACAGGACATCAGGACTGGAGAGAAGGACAGGACATCACAACGGTTAAACAAACGATCCAACGAGTACAAAGGGAAGCACAGAGACTTATATACACACACAGGGAAGGCAGGGGCAATTGAAAACAGGTGTAACACATAAGGTCTGGTGCAGACAATCACATAGATAGGACGTGAAGTACACACTAGGAGCAGGGCCTACAAAATAAAACAGGAAACAGAAAACACGAAGTGTGAAAACATGAAACGACTCAAGCAGACATAACACAGAGATTTACTAACAAACAGAAAACACTTCAAACAGAGGTGGAACCTAAATAATTGAAAATACCAAACAGTGACATGTTTTGTAGCTCAATGCTTTTGATCTGTACATTGTCCTGCACATCACCATATTTAAAGGCTTGACAAACATGTCCAGTTCCTTAGGTTTTATCTAACCTGTCCTGGAAGGTTTTACCAAATGCCTGGAAGAGTTTTTGCAAACTCATCAACACTTTCATATTTCATAGCAAGCTTGTGTTCTTGAAGAGTTGCAGTTGCACACAAAATACATGGCCTACAAAGGTTTCCCTTGAAACAAAGTTGGCAGTGATGGGAACGCAAACACAAGAATGGCCGGTTGTGCTTTTCATGCAGATAGTTTTAGCCTAAGCTAACTGCTAAAACCCACTGTCACCTTCGGTAGTTCCATGCATGACTCTCTCAAATCTTGTGTAATCTTTTTTTGGCGTAAGGGGGACATGGTGAGGTTAGGGTAAATGTTTTTTTTTCAATATAAATCACATTAAAGATCAACAATCTGTCACTTTTGACA
The DNA here is from genome assembly GCA_038501795.1 of Pseudopleuronectes americanus. NCBI lineage: Eukaryota > Metazoa > Chordata > Actinopteri > Pleuronectiformes > Pleuronectidae > Pseudopleuronectes > Pseudopleuronectes americanus. Next base: position 5,130,365 of record CM076734.1, on the reverse strand, counting down.
ACTTTAGTTTGACAACTCTTCAGCTCCAAAAAGGAGTTTTCACAAATTATCCTCCTGAATGAGGATTCAGCTTCTTAACTTTTAAATCGCTTAACACAAAAACCTCTGTTTGCACAACATTGTTTCTGTCAGAATGAACTTGTGTGAAAACTAAACCGAACTGAAGACTTTTAACTGAATCCAAGATCTTTTATTCTTGGAGCTCATCCCGTGTTGCATGTTTCCATCTATAATTATGTGCAACATTGGTCTTTTTCAGCACATCCCAGCAAACCAGAATCACCTGTCGACACGAAAACAATCATTAGTTTGTTTCTCTTCAACGTCTACAGCTCTTATCTCGCCAGTCAGCAATGATATGTAACCACTATGTGCATGTTGTGTACATGTAAGTCCGTAAATACGAATTACAGAAATAACTGCTGTCATGAGCATATTTTTGTATTTCCATATCATCGTAGTCCAGATCCAGCTGTCTATAGAGCCAGGAGGCAAAGCTCCCCCTCCGCCTCGTATTTAGGTTGTAAACAATTGACACTCAGACTTTGTGTGATGCCAACACTCCAGGCTAAACTGTTAAGGTGTTTTTGTTTCTGAGTGCTCTCTCTGTATCTATACACAAGAACTCCATCAGCAGTCTAGTGTGTTTCAACATCACTCTGTAGTGATGTGTTGGTCCGTTGACTTGGATGCTCACGGACGCTGACGGTGCTCGGAGCTGGTGTTGTGGAGATGAATGCATCATAGAAAAATAAATAGCCAAAAATTATTTTCAACTGCACTTTATCAGAGACCACACTTTAGCCATACTCGAATGAATGAACTGATGAGGAGGTTTGCAGAGCCGGCAACAAGAGCGTGAAGAGTCAAGTAGCTGCAGGGATAGAAACATTTTGGGTGGAATGAGCAGCAGGAGAGGATGAGGCTGTTTACATTTCTATTGCTGACATTTTTTGAGCAAGCATTTGTGCATATCATGGATTATAGGGTTTGTTCACAGTATTTTCCAAAGGACCGCCCTTCAGTTATACCAATTTCTTTCCTTATATTCTCACTCAACATTATTTTTTGGGGACCAGTTAACATCTTTGTTACAAAGCTGACGCTAGAAATGAAACAGGAAAACATTAAAAAAAAGATCCTGAGCCAAACCTTGCAGTTTCATCGACTCTGGCAGAATGCCAGCGTGCCCCTCCATAAACTGATCATAGATAATCCTCTGTGCATTACATAATGAATAACATTTTAATAGCAACAGGTTATTGTTTCAGTCTGGTTTCCTCCCACAGTCCTCTAAGTTGTTTCTGTACGTCAGCCCTGCAGTATGTTGGGCATATTGTCCAGGCTGTAACACGCCTCTCGCCCTACAGTCAGCAGGGAATGGCTCCACCTCCCCTGCAACCCCTCAAGTGAATGTTGGTTGCAGATTTCTTTCTATAACTGTTATAGTGACCTGCAGTAATTGGGCAGTCCACAGACTGAAGGCAAACTGCCACGCCCCCACTCACTGCTGAAAGCTCGGCTGTTTATTCACAGTTTTTTAATATTGAACATAGCACGTGTCCAAATCGCACCAAAATTAACTCAGCAGTTCCTTTGGGCGTGAATAGTACACATCAAGTGTGAAGCTGATAAGATGAATGGTTCTCGTTCAGCCAGAATAAGATTTCTGGAAGTATTAGATTCATATTATGGGATTGTCTTTAATTTGAGAGTAAGCCACAAATTGCTTAAACAACAGATTACACCAGTTAATTAAATAAATCATTAAATACTAAAATATATCATTACTTATGTGCAAGATTTATCAAGATGAACTTAAAAAAGCAAATATAGGGAAAAAAACTGTTGACCTTTTCTTTCAAGCATTGGCAGGGACAGGTCGTATCAGCTGTCACTATTTACTGCTATTCCTGCAAATAACCTGATGGTGGACCGGAATGCTACTTCGCTGTTGTTGTTATACGTGATCTGTGCAGACTAGATATGTACTCAGCCAAAGCTTGTTTGTGAGGGAGGACGCTCCCCTCTGAAACACAGCTCTACTAACATGAGTGGACTGAGTATGCTTTTAGTTCCCACAGCTCCGGCTGAATGATGCGGCTCCAGCTCGTCGTGTCACATCAGTTTCAGGAGTCACAGTCTCCCACTTAAACTTTCGTTCAAATCGCATCAATAATTCAGGCTCCTGATCTTAATAATCAGGACCTTCAGCGTTTGGATCTGGTCGCTTGAGAAGAATAAGTTATGCCACATATAGCAGGCCACAGCTGTTATCTCAATGTCGGATACATATTCAATCAATATTTAGGTAAATATGACTTTCAGATCAGATGTTAATATCAAGCATCAAATAAGGATCAGGGCCAAAAACCACTTGACAAGGACGTCCTTACATTGTTTTGGTCCCCGGGTCCCACAAAGAGCTCATGAAGAAATAAGTGATTATGATTAGACTGCAACTCACCCTCGTGGAATGAATAATGAAGAGACAGACCGGGGATGCAAACGAGCCTTTATGTAGAGCAACATGCTTGTTGTGCTGTTGCCACATTTCACTGGTTTTAATGAGGGGAGGCAAAAATTCTGAGTTGGGCACAAACTCAACAAACCTCTGACTGAACTTCCTTCACTTTCTGATGAGAGGAGGGGAAAATCCCTGCAAACCGACGTGGTGACGCAACGAGTGTAACCATGGCTACCAAATTAGCTCGAAATTGTGTCCTTGAACGAGGCCCTGCAAAATTCATAGCCTCATTTCCTGCTGTAGAAAGCACAATGCGACCGAGACGGCTACGGGGAACGCGGGTTTCAAACTTGTTGGAAGAATAAAAGGACAGCGGCCTTTATTCATTTAACAATTAAATAAATCCCCTCCTCCGCCGTGATGTCGGACAAATCAGTGTCTGCCAAACATGAGCCAGATGAAGATTTAATAAAAACATCACTCAAATGAACAATGGCTTGGCATAGCATTAGCGCTGTGGCCACAGGGTGGTAGGATTTGCATTTTACTTGCACTAGCTTGTCCACGGATATTCAACAGTTATGTCCTTAGCAGGTATTATTCTGTTTGACACTTACTGTAAATCTGTACTTTGTTATCACAAAATGTTTCCTGTGCAAACCTTTGAATGGACCAAATAAAAAAAGTAATTACAGCATCAGCTCTAATCCACCGCTGCCTCCCCAACTATGCTGCTGCTGTCGAGACGACAGGCCATTAGAACTGCATTGCTTTTTTTTACTGCCCCAATTTTACAGCAGATTCTCACACAAATGAGCAATTTTCTCCATTTTTTATTTTTGTGTCCCTCTCTTTTCAAATGATGTTAATGTGAACAAACACAAAAACAATCTGTTGTGTCAATTTGTAACAGATGTATCTTCTAGAGATAAAACACCTGACGAAGAACAAGGGTAAATTGATCTTATGTGAGATTGAAAATGAATTGTTTTGTCGCATTTAAGTCATTCGATTTTTCAGTTTTAGAAAATAAAGACATCTTAGCCTAGTTTGTGTGAGTGAGGCATCTCATTTTTGTCGTCTTTTAAGTATCCTGATAACTTTGTTGTGTACAGTCACCACAGCTCAATGTGTTTTTGACTATGGCAAGGTTGGCATAAAAGGCAGTGTGTATCTGTTTGAACAAGACTGTATTACATTACACCGACTCTTCTCGGTCAATTTTCAGCTTTCACTCCCACACTCTGTTTGAACAGAGCCAAGATACTTTATGCTTACTTGGCTTAATTCCTACCTGTGTTCACCTCATGGAGAAGAAGCATTCTCCTACTTGTTTACAGCAGCTACAGCGTTGAAATGCAATGAAGCATTAGCATAATTCCATCTTGCTCTCTTGATGTAAAGGTCCTGTTGATACACCCACCCACCCGATCACAGTCATGTCAGCAGTCAATCTAGCTTGTCAGCATCAAATAACTAATTAAAACCAAATTTAAAATGAAAACTTGCACACTCCACATAATAACAACAAGATAACATAAAGAAAATTCTATTTCGTTGCGCCCCATGTCCCATCCACTAACATGGTGGGGCCTGGGTTTATTACCTATACTGCAGCCAGCCAGCGCTGAGCCCGTTAATGTTGGCAATAACGACAATGTAGTGAATGACAACATGAACACATTTAACTGCAGCTCCTCTTGTCTTGGCAGAGCTTTATAGACAGTTTCACTGTTTAGCTGTCCAGGCCTCAGGGCTGGTTCACTCTTATCCATCTCACGGCTTCTTATCAAACACATCACAAACACGCTGATGCAAATAGCAACAGCTGATCATTTCTCTGGAATTGGTGGAGATTAAAAACAGAGCTACAAGTGAGAGAGTATTGAACTTACACTCACCACATGAGGGGGAAAAGCAACTGCAAATCAATGCTAATGTTCCTCTGAAACTACTGGTAAATAAACCAATGCTCAGTTCAACATTTAACTTTTAACTGGATGTTAAGTGTTATCTCTGAGTGGGGAGAAATGCATCTTTTTCACCTAACTATCTGTTGATGGATTCAGAAGTTTATCTCCACATTTTTTAGCAGACAGTATATAATAATGATACTATGTTGGACACAAATGTACACTCAGTAAATGAGAAGCATTTTGTCTATCAAGTCCTATCCCCTGTGTGGAAATGGTCTTGTAGCTCGTGTTTCTGGGTTCTGAATCCTCTGTGATATGAAATCTACAGCTTGCAGCACTCTCACATTCAGTAAATGTCAATCAGCCCTCAATACAATCCCCTCCTGTGTCTGTCATTGGAAGTATATAATTCAATCTTTATAAATGTTTTCCTTCAACAGCCTGAGTTAGAATTTTCTCAGCGACTCTGGGGTCATGCTACGGGAAGTGTTGGAATCGCGCCGTGAGCTGAGATGTCATTACTGACTCTTTGCTGCTGTTCCCATTATAAAAGATCAAGTGAAACAGCGGCTGCTTTGCTGCCTCTGGAAAGCTGTGATAATAATTGTGTCTGTGGTTTCTGTGTGTGTGTGTGTGTTTGTGTGTGTGTGTGTGTGTGTGTGTGTTTCTATGAAAAAGTGTGAGAACCCCGCATGAGTCTAAGAAACAGAACAGAGGACGATAAAAGCAGAGTTTTACTACTTATGTCAGTCCCACAGTATCAGTTCACCAGAATGTTTTTTCTCTATTAAAAGAAAGACATGTTTTCCAATATAAGCAATAGCAGTCAAATTTTGGACATGCGATACAGTCTCCTGACAGTTTCATACTTATCAAACTCTCCCGGAGCATCTCAAGGTCAAAGGGATTGTTCAGTGTAAGGCGATACACTCATGCGCGTCCCAGGGTCTGTTTAATATGGCGGTCGTATCATGCTGAGTTAGCCTTTAAAACCTGCCCCCATTACTTTCCCAGAGTGAGTGATGAGAGACCACAGTCGAAAGCGTGTGCAAAGGCAGAGGCAGCTATAGTCAGTCTTTGCTGTTATTGCGTCATATTGTATGTAATATATATTTCACAAAAACAATCATTATCTTCACCCAGATTTTGTTTCCCTGAGAACTCTCTCTTACCTTAAACTGAACTAAAATGTTGTCTAAATAGACAATAAGAAATTAAACATATTGTTATTGGGCTGCCTTTTCCAGGGAAAATAGAATCGGTTTAACTCTGTATCAATGAATTCATAAACAATATCTACAAATTAAATTTAAGTTGCAGGATTCAAACGTTTCATTTTTTTGAACATACTTATCTCAGTCATCAGTCAATCCAGCCGAAGCCGATCGTGACCTCAGCTGGTTTGTGAACTGCTAATTTTGAAGCTGTGAGTTTGGTGCTTGAATTTCCTATCTTTATTTGCATTCTATTAGTTAGAGACATTTTGACAGACTTCAAGAGCAGCAGGAAAAATTCCATGATCAGATTTCCAGGAGTTGATGTTTCACAAGCGCACAGAAGCAGCCTGAGCACAAGGAGAGGAGCTGAAGCTGGAAATCAAAGCACAAGCTGTGTATTTTTATATTTGAGTGTGAGCGCAGGGATAAGAGTGAGAGCATTACAAGATCTGAGCACAAGATCAATACAATACAATACAAATAGGTGCAACTGAAATCAACTATATTTCAATGATTACCTGACATTAGAATGTAACGATCCTTTTAAAACATAACATTCCCAATGAGCGTGTGTGCATGTCTGAGTAAAGCTGACTTCATGCATCCGGGGAACCCTTACCTCTTTCCAGAGACTTGGGCAGCGAGCATGGCTCGACTGTTGCTTCCTGACAGCTCCCTGTGATCTGCATCTTTGTCCAAGTCATTGTCTCCATCTTCCTCCCCTGGTCCTGCCTCCTCCTCCTCCTCTTCCTCCCTCTCATCACCCAGAATATCATCTGCTGCCACACAGTTACGAAGGAGCACCAACGTGCTTTAAACTGAAAATGTTTGTGTCACTGTGACCAATGTCAACATGTTGTGTGTGACTGTCGGTGTAATGAGGAGGGAGAGATGTTCTTGCTTGCGACAGGTAATATGGGGTCGTTATGGAGACGGGGTGCTGCAGGCCCGGGTATCCTCCATCACTTAAAAATACAAAGCCTGCTGCTGGGTGGGAGATAAAGATGATAAGAGGCAGAGGGCAATGTGGAATGTAGGTAATTTAGTTTGACAAACCTTTTTCTTTCCATTTTTTTTTATCGTTTAGATAATTTTATATCTTAAGAATGAACAAATCAACCCAGCGTTTCTGTTTAAATGTGTCTGCGGTTGTTCAATCAGTGGATGGGACACCCCTGTGGTGTGAAGGAATATTCAGTTATCGGGTTTGTTGGCAACAGCGCGGAGGCAGCTGGAGATATCGCAGGTTAATGTGAACGGTTTAACCCCAATAAGTCCAGGGCCTGGCCAGGCTCCAATATCCAGGTTACCACATGCTCATCTAAACCCTGCTATCGACTTTCTCATGACAGGTGGTGAAGAGGACACCAGGCGATAATACACCGTCCATGCTCAACATTACGTTTCACCACTGACACCAGTGACACATCTGTACAGCAGCGCACTGGATTTGGAATGAAACACTGACTATGAGGTTAAAGCGCCAACTGTCAATTAGAGGGTGTGCCTTGAATGAGGTCCTCATCCGGCTGAAAGAAAAAGCTCTGTTGGATTGTTTGGCGGCTGACTTGGCAAGTCGGGAAACTTTTTTACTGCTTGACCCATAAAACCTTAACTGACTTCTTTGTGTTTATATCAACTTTTAATCCAATAATCATGGGAATAAGTGTAATATGTCATAACGGTTCTTTTAATTCAAATCCAATGTAATGGAGTGAAGTTGAAACATGTGGTCTTGATTCTATTGTACGTAACATCCGTCCTGTGTAACCAAACTGTAAATACAGTGAAATACCAGCTTTGTCTGATGTACAGTAGATGTGGTTTCAGTCCCATATTTTTAACTTTTAAAGCTGTACTTGTATTTTGATAGTGACGACATATCAAATGACTGTATGTGTGAGAGGAAATCACTCATCCTGTCAAGCCCACAGAAAATGATCACCAGACTACGGCCGGTTTTCAGACATGACCTGCCGGTAAACTCTGGAGGATTGGCTACGGGGTTTTCCCCCAGCTTGCCTTTGACGCAGCAGGAGGTTCTCCGCACAGACACATTCACAACAACATAACCTGCATTATTCAGGCGAGAGGGGGATGCAGCCGGGTGCAGCAGACAGAGACAGCAAGGGACTTATTAACTCAGCTGCAGAGATCACATGATTTGTCTTGATAACACACAGACAACGATGTCATCTCTTATCACTACAAAACTGTCAGTGTCTTCTATGTGTGTGTGTGTGTCATGGTTTTTTCACAGGCAGATGTTGTTGTTTTTTTGTCATTTTTGCATCTGTGGCGTGTCAGGAGCGTCATCAACCCCCCCAATCGCTCGAGGTGAGTCCATCCCCTGCTGTGTACACACATTGGATTCTCCTGAATTTCTACGGACTAAATACTTGGGGGCCAGATGGAGAAAGTCTGCAGATAATCCAGAGCCTCTAACTCTGACTTTTGCGTTCACAGATGCAATTCCTCCAGAGAAAATGTGGATTCAGTGCATGTCCCAAAGCCGCTTATACTCCCCTTAGCTCTTCGACACATATTAGCATCTTTTAGCTCATTATTTTGGTTGGTCTGCCCAGAATATTACTGTTTTGAGTCAGTCTTGCTGTTTTCATCAGGGCAGTTTAAAGCCAAGAAGTGCCCGCTGCTTCTTACCTTGCCGAGCAACAAATACCAGACTTTACCAAAGAGCTTGTGAAAACAGCAGCAGCTACCAAGACCGATATTTCTCTTGGAAGTTGGTGGCGACAAACAAAGACTAAATACTGGAATCCCATTCACCACATAGAGACATGCAGCGAGTGAATGAATGCTAATGTTCTTCTGAAGATGCTTGATGGACAGGCAGTGGTTTATCAACAAAGCCAAAGTGTGGTGCTAGAGATCAAATGTCAGCGATACAATGGGTTGGGCATGTCCTCAAAATGGACCAAAACTGCAAACCAACAATTGGCCGAACGTGGACGCCACAAGTGCACACCACTGTGATGAACTGGAAGAGATGTGTCTGGCATGGGTGGAGGCCACACACTTAGATGGATGGAGGCAGATTGACGATGCCTCTGATTAATATATGTTAAAGTGTTCGCCTCAAGTAGACAAAAAGACAAGCAAAATGTGTAAATGTTGTGTTTTCAGTATTGTTTCAGATTTTTTTCTAAATTTATAGTCCAATCAAACTCTTTCTCCCAGAATGACTCTCTTATGAAGGATTTTTAACGGACTAGACCAGGTTGAGCAAAGCCTGAGCTTGAAATGGGTTTTAATATAATAAGCGACTAATTCAGACATTTGCTTTGGTTTGTATTGACTCCAGCTTGATAATGGACCAGCACAGGCCTGTCTGTTGGTTTTGTACTTCACAGCAGTTAATAAGGTTCAGATACCTGTTACTTTCCTTTTTCCCATAAGCACCTGCCAGGAAGTGTGTCTTATTTAGTCATTTGCCTGAGTTGCCTAGGAGATGATTAATCCTGTTAATTCTCCAGGAGCTGAAGTGTTTAGTTTGCGAATGCAGACTTTTCTCCGCTAGGTTCATTGCCAAGTGAAGGAATGGAAAGCGTGGGCTTGCAAGACGGAAAGATGGAGTGTCGTTAACCTTTAGATGTAATGTTCTTCCGAGTGAGGAATATTTACGCTTTTTTTTTGTTCTGAAATCCTAAAGGTCACGTTGTCTGCAGAACAGGCTTTATGTCTTTGCTTTACAGACAGCTTTCTTCACGACAGAGTGAAAAGGTGAAAAGTGAAAGAAATTCTGCCATTGACATGCTGAGTCAGGAAAACAAACGGACGCTATATTTCTGATTTTACATTACGCGGCATCTCAATTGGAAAGCCTTGTGGGGGAGCAGTTGAATATACTCTGAATAAAATATAGAATAAGACACAAAACCATCGGGCCGTACCTGAGAATGTTTCTGACCAGACTTCCGAAGTTTTTGGTTTGTTTGTGAGATATTCTGATATTAACTATTGTTATTAATATTCTAAATGTAGCCTACATAAGTTGAACAAGCTTAGGCAATCCGTGTTGAGTACTTCAGATACCTTGTACTCTAATTATGTTATCACGCTTAAAAAGAAACAGTGGTAACAATGTCATTGGTCTATGTGACCTAATTTACAGATAGATGGAACCGCTGGATACTACTGGGAACCAGTTGTCATTGCATTGTGGGAATTGACTGTGTCCACACAAACAATTTCACCCTCAAACACATTCAAATAGGACTTGTCATTTTAGGCACAGCCATTATGAAGCACAGTGTGTTCACTTTTAGAATTAACCTTGTATTATCGTAATGTATCCGTGACATGCTAAAATGAAACGAAATGGAGATTATAGATAAATTCAAAAAATTCTGCTTGTAGCTATCAAATGCTTTTATTTGCACAATCAGTGGTAACCTATTACTGTGATAATAACAGACTATGAAAGGCTGCTTTAGCAAAATGTGGTTTTATTCCTTGTTCATTTTTCTAATTACGGTCTTCTCAAACAAGAGAGAGATAGAGATGTATTGATTCTTCTTTTCAGAGTTGCATTGTGTTGCTTTAAAATGAGTTACTCTCGAATACATTAGTTACAATTTATTACAATAATTTAAATAAACAGGCACTTCAAACGTGCAGGCCTATTGTTTGAAATGTTAAAGAAAGTGAAAGAAAACAAATTAAACAAATTTGCTCAAAAAGTTAATAGGTTGTCAATCGGACACTTGAAAACAAAATTACTTTTCGGTGTTTCAAAAAAATGTGTGGTTGATTATATTATACTGATTAAAGATTCAGAGTACAAATTAGTTGCATCGAAAAGAGAACAGGAACATTAAAGATAAAAATATGTAAGCAAAGAGTGATATTATCTTTTATTTGATTAGATGGACTAAAGAGGTCAATCAGAGGAAAGTCAGAAAAATGATATGTGTAGACGAAATAAGAAGTTTTCATTATTTCCTGTTTTGTTAACCATTGGATGACACCTAAGGGACGCTCTGAACCGTTAATATGAGAATCACCAAGACAGATTCTTTTACAGCCCTGATCAAATGTTGCATGTGCTGTGGGAATAGGGGTAAGAAGGAAAAGGGGTGGTGGGGGGGGGGATCTCATGTGCCTGTCTGTCTCTCCCCGTCTGGCTCTGTGGGAGCAGATCTGGCTCAATGTGTTGGACTTTGAGCAGAAGCCTGCACAGATGAAGGGCCTTGCACAGAGTGATTTAGAAGTAAACAGGCGAGACCAATGTAGGACTGTCTGCCGATTGATTTTCAGAGGCGATCCTCGTATCATCCTTGGCTCTGATATCCTATCTGTCTCCATGTCGGCCCCCAGATACCCATCTGAGATGAAAAACCCAGACGGCGCACCATGTAATAGTGCTTTGAACCCAGGGCATTGGGGCTTTTCAATCACGCCCCAGATGGAATGAGTGCCCTTGCTCTCGGCAAAGAAGCGTCAGCATTATTTATCCTCTCACCGGTGTTTCATGCCTTTGTAACTGAAACATAAATGGAATAGTTTTTGTAGCATTTCTTTAATATAAAAAATCACATCACAGCGTGTCGAGATTTACGTTTTTGAAGTGGTGAGGTGAAGTTTTTTTTATTTCTAAAGAAAAACCTGTGAAGTTCACCTTCACGGCTTTCTTTGTAGTTTCTGAGGAGAGGTTCAGTCAATGTTGAGCGTTATTATCACGTTTCAGTTTGGCTCTGAAAACAGATCATTCACCGCTGGGCTGTTTGTGACAACCGAGAACAGATCAAATGTTCCCTAAATGTCACAGAAGAGATGGCTAAATGGATAAATTGCATTTATTCCTACATTGAATGCACCCCCGACGATATGTAGCTGCTCATACTAAATTGGATAACGGCTTAAATCAAAGTTTGACTGAGTGCCCACAAATTAAATGAACTTAGCTTTAGCATTCACCGCTGGGGAAAATGACTTGTTATTTAGCTGAGGCCACTAAAGAGAATAGAGAGCTGCAATATTGAGACAGGAACTCATAAAACTCCTTCCTCACTGTGAATCTGTGTTTCGGCCTAGATTGCATTGCAGCCGGGGTGTGACGGTTCAGCCTGCCTGAACTCCCAGCTGCAACTTTGAAGTCGGGTCAGGAACATTTGCCCCGGTGTTTGGCTGGATAGATAAATATTGTTTCAGCTCCCAGTGTCTTAACTTTGAGAGACATTGGAATCGGAGAGCACTGCGCCGCCAGCCACCGCTCTAATAAGGAGCTATGTGGCCTGATTTTGTGGGGAATCTCTTGAATTGGTAATAAGGTTTGGGGGGGGGGAAGCATCATCTTTCTCTCCGAGCCAGTGAAGGAAGGGAGTCGGGGAGAGGAGGGGAGGAAGTGGGGTTTTTTTTCGGAAGCAGCGCTTCAGGTCACAGAGATGTAATGATGGACTGGGATGAGCCGGGGTTTGCCAGAGGATTGCCGTCTGTCTTTGTTGCGAGCGCAGCTCTCCAAGGCCAGCGTTGCAATCCCTACAGAGCAGATTTTGCTCCCACTGCCAATATGAAAATAGAGGGGGCCGTGTGTGTTCTAAAAAAATAAGCACTTGGTGTGATGGGTTGCGTGTGTACAGCGAAATCCACTGACCGAGAGAGAAAAGCAAACAATGCATTATTTGTATCCCTGTGGTGGTACTTAAGCTATTGTATCGACTGTGACCTGCATTTATATTACGAGAAAACTAAATGTGGTATTAACATATGATAAAGACCCTGTGAATTCATGTAAGCTCAATCATATTCATTTGTGTTCTTTTTCCAATTTTAATTTTGTTTAACCCGACCAGAAAAGCAGAACTTTGTAAATAAAAAAAATACATTTCTGAGTGCGTTATAGTTTTCTTTGCTCATGTGATCAGCCTCCAAGATGTCCCACTATACGATTTCTCTCACGATCTCAGCACACAAAGGTGAATACAATTTCAGATGGGAACATTGCACGACTGAAAAAACAAAACCATCTACTACATTTTCATAGCTTTGTCCATCGTTTTTATCATTTATAATTATATTGCTCCCAGCGGAGTGATTGCTGAGAGCCGGGAACACGGCACAGCAGAATCTGATGGGGCAAGAGACAGAAGTGCAATCGCTCAGGTTTACGACGAGCCATCTTTGCACTACGGAGCCCTGCCTTTATATTTAGAAATGTGAACTTGTTTGAATTCTATATTTATTTTAATATTCAAGTGCAATGGAGCGTTTGAAGTTTGCCATGTGGACGAGAAGAAAGCATTCCTAAAAGTCACTTAAGCTTGACCTGTTCCCTGCCCTTTAAATGTAGGGTTGGTAATCCTGGAAAAGCTAGCATAAGCAGGCTACTCTTTGAAAATAGGCAAGCGATACGTCCGACCCGCTCCCATCTGCCCTCTCGTTAAAGCTAACGTGCACTGCCTGACAACCGCTAGAAGCCGACTTTTTACAGAGACTCGCTCGCAAACTTGTGGCTATCATCTCTGCTTCGACGGTGTGTCTCTCCGGCTGAAGACTTGACTGTCACGAGCAGTGAGGGCACAGACAGGCAGGTCAGTTTGTGACGGACAGGTACCCCAGGGAGTTGTGTCATTTGGTGGTTATTACAGTCCGGCTGGGGCCACAGACACCAGCCTTTTTCTTCTCTATTTATAGTGGCTATTGGGACGTGAAGAGGATTTCTATGAATAAGTTAAAAGGTGTTTTAGAAACAAATAACCAGCCTAACCCCAACCCTAACCCTTTAATAAGAAAAGTATGTAACTGAAATTGTACTGATCAAAACCGCAACATAACTGACAGCAATGATCAGGCTGAATTTGGACCTTTAACATTATACTGAAACCATAGAAATATAGAATTCAATTGATTGATTATATATTAATAGTTTTGTTGGGTCTTTATGAAAGTTTCTGGAAAATACTCATCTCACATTTAATCCGACAGAGCAGTCTTACCTCCTACGGGCTCTAATATTCTCTCATCCATCTCTCACTTGACGTCCACTTGACTCTTGACTTCGCCATCAAAGTAGTTAATATAACTACTGACCCTGCACCATCTATCATCATGTCTTGCCTGCTGATTTCCAACTGTCCTCTGTGGTGGGGAATTCTTCATTTTACTCCGGGGTTACATTTTTCTGACCTACTAACACAGCGGCGTCAGACTGAAATGGATTTTATATAACAATCAACTTTAATGAATGAAGGATCCTGTTCATAACTACCTCAGGGGCAGTTCTACAATATTGTACAATAGGGAGAGTTTGGTGATTCTGACATGAAACATATGTGCAAGCAATCCTCATAAAAAGTGAAATAATATGAAACTGTTGAGGCATTTTGTCTATTGGACAACTAAAGATACTGATACTTTTAATTTGTGTTCACACTTTCCTCATACAGTCCATTGCTGCAGCTCCTCATTGCAAACCTTTTTACATACATTAAAACCTATACAATACACTTTCACTTACATAATTCAGTTCATAAAATCCCACTCTTACATATAAAGCACTGCACTATCAAGCCCCTACACATCTAAACCATCTACTACACCGTTAATCATCCGCTCACTCTCTCAGATGAGACAGTTTAAAGGTTCAGTGTGTAGAATTTAGTGACATCTAGTGGTGAAGTTGCATGTTGCAGCCGAATAGCCCTCACCTCACCTTCCAAGCATGAAAGATAACCTGTGGCAGCTTAAGTTGTCATTAAAACTCAAAAGGTGTGTAGTTTGTCCAGTCTGGGCTAATGTAAAAAAAATGGCGGCTTTAGAGACAATTAGACCAAAGTAATGGAATGTGGTACTTGCTGATTCTATGGGGATCCATTAGAAAACAGTTAAAGCGACGCTCTTAAAATAGGCATTCAGATGAATGATGTGCACCAGGTCTGTCTCTTTATGAACCTTACTTGACTCTACACTGTTTCTTTAATGTGTAGATTTAAATTTTTTGACTATTATCTGTGAAAGTTGTATCTTAAATCAAATTAAGTTAAAGCCAAGTCTTTTTGATTATGTTTTTGTTATACTTGAGCTGTATAAGTAAAATTGTATTCATCTTGATTGGAGTGTTAGAGCTGACTCTATAAGCTGAGCTGATCATGTTCAGCTGGACCAAACTGAGAGCTGACATCAACTCCCCTCCCGGCTCTCTGTTTATTACTGTGCGCGCACGGTCTCCGAGGTGTCTGAACTTTTGACCGGCACATGGTCTCAGCTGACTGACGAGACGAGCTGAAGAGGTTGTCAGTCGTCGTCCTCACCTTTCCCCCTGCTTAAGAATCTGGAAGCCATCACTTGTCCTCAATATCTCCCTCTGGCGAGATACGAGGTGAGCTCACATTAGAAATATCTCCATTCTGTTTGATTGCCCTCCAAATAAGTCACACTGTTCAAACAAGCGCGGGGCTCTGCTCCACTGCCTCCCATTGTCTGGCTTTGAGCTATTGACGCTGCGGCTGACGATTTATTATAGGCACCTTTCACGGGTGACCGATAAGCATTGTGATGGATGCATGATTTAACTGTGCCAAAATGGTTTTATCTCGCCCCCTCCGAGCTGCTATCTCCACCAGGCTGATGAGCTGAGCTTATTCTGACAACCCCGACTTTCTGTCTTTCCCTCTCCCTTTTCCCTCGTCTCTCAGACGGCTTCCACTGTGAGTCTTATCCTCCGCAGAACCCATTTCACCAGTAACAAATGTATTCTATTATTTACACATTCACTTATCTATGCACTTTGTGGCTTTTTCCCCACTTTCTTCATTTTATTTGCGAGTGATTAGGCGCCTGTTTGCCATGTATGTGGACGTGCCGATGAGGTTGCGAACACATGCACACGGTCACGGGCAGCGGCAGCCTTTGAGCCGAGCAGATAACCGTGCTGGGGTTTTCTCCCCGATGCTGTTTCACATTGTTACTCTGGGCTTTAAATGCAATATCCAGCTATTTAGAAACCCAACGATCAATCATCTCAATTATTGCCGGCAAACGTCAGAGAGCTTTCAAGTTGCTGCTCGTTTTTTTCTGATAGTTACACTCAAGAGGATAGTGAAGTGTGAACGAGCAGAATTACTGAATGGTGTGTTTGTGTGTGTGTGTGTGTGTGTGTAGTGTAGTGTGTGTGAAGCGTGATGCAGTAGAGTGTGATTTCAAAGATTAAAGTTAGCACGAGAGTGACAAGGAACGTCTTCACTTTAAGCTAAAAGGTAGAACGCCGTGTCTTTTTCACTTTGCTTGATCTTTAATTAATGTTGCTTTCTTTTCTTTGTGAAAGATAATAATCATGATCGTCTGTTTGATATTACCTTGTGCTCTCTATGCCTGTGTTCTCCTAATAATTATCAGCAGCGGCTCCTTTAAGTTGTTTTTAATGAGTTTAATTTAAGAATCATTATTTTTGCCCTGCCAGAGTACTTATAAGACTAGAAGATAATGACATATAAACAGTGCCACAAAATGTGCCAGATATACGTTTTGATTAACTGTGACTTTAATCTTTCCAAGGATATCATTTTATCTGATGTCAGTCACTCATGAAGAAGTCTGTTTATGTTTTCTTCAGTATCAAAGTAATCCAGCTCTGCTTGTCTACATGTCCATGGGTTTTCCTCATCAACAGTCCTGCACATAATCTCATGATCGCTTTATCTTACGATCCCTAAGAATGTCTGGGTTGGAAAATATAAGACACTAAAGATAATATAAAAAACCTCAAGTTAACCAGTGATACCAGTTGTACTTTCTGAGTCTGAGCTGTTGGACTGTCAAACATAATAATTATTGCATATTAATATTCCACATCTTGATGCGGTGTCCACACAACTCCTGAGATTTAGAGCTGATGAAACTGAATAGTTTGGAAATGCTGCAGGCCCCAAGTTAGTTTGGGGACATAGACACTCACTTATTTTCGGTCACGATGGAAACTTTGCTGATTCATCAGGCTTGAATTACATATCTCCCCTTCAGAGGAAAACAACCAGCATCAGCCTCGGCGAGCAGTGTAGAGCGCCACATGGATAATTGATTTCAAGTGTTGCTGACCCCGTTTGTTCAGCATCTCCATTTTACGATGATACAACTGTTTACATGCGTAGGAGACAAGCTTGTGTTCGAGCAATCTGCACAGGATACATGGACAGGGATTCAAACTGATACAGAGCCGAACCATTGTGTGGACAGACAATATTTTAGTTTGAAAATGCTGCTTTCAAATTAAAACACACTATGTATGTAAAATGACTGTAGACCAACTACTGACAAAGACTCAAGAGAATGAAAAGGATCACAAAGTTAATTATTTTGGGGGCAATAAACAAGTTTTTACTTTTGACTCAACTTTTTGACTTTGCAACAAGAAAAGTAAATAATTAATTTCCAACTGAGACTCTGTTTTGGGCGCCTGTTACTATTTGAGGCCCTTGCCCAGTAGGCCCGTGCAATAATCCAACTATCCTTGGGTACACCATATGCGTGTGTGTTTGTGTGCCCGCACATCTGTGCCTGTACCCATGTGCGCACACTGTGTTTCGCCTGATGTGTAGTTGTTGTTTTGGCAGAGATGCCTCGCAGCATGGAGACACAAACCGTCCAGATCTGCAGCATCCCTCACCTCGTCTTCTGTCCTCTTCCTCCTTTCTGTGGTATTAAGTATCATTCACTGCCACTCTGACACTGTCAAACTCAATTTCAAAGTTTTTCATCTGCCAAATCCAGCTGCATTTTCCCGGCTCAGGTTCATGATCACGCTGCGGTCGGGAAACAGAGCCAGGAGAAGTCAGTGTGATTGGCGAATCTCAACGAGCCAGTGTAGCGTTTCCAAGTCTGCTATCATTCCCCGAGAAAAAAAACACCATGCGCCGCCCGGTTCTGGCTGCCGCCGCGGAGACACAAGTCAATACATTTCTTAATTAAAGGAATGCATCTACAACACACAGGACGCTCTTAGTTACTGATGAGATAAAAGCTGTGGCTCTGAATTTGTTTTCATAAACATTCTCTTTCCCCCGTCATCGTGCATTAGTCACAAAAGGGAAGTCTAGCTTAGCAATGTGTTTACCTTACACAAGGGCGGTGAGATGGCGTCGACGCACTGACTGCTCTTCTCATTTTGCCTCGACTGGAAAATGTGATATATCCGCTGAGGCCGCTAATCAAAGCAGGCTGAGCGAAGAATATGTGTGTAATTTATGACATGTTAAATCTGGCTGGTGCACTTCCCCTCACGCCGCTGCCTCGTATCCCCACCCAGATATAAATTTCATTTGAGCAGAACAACACTGCTCAGGCCACAGCTTTCTAACCATGGGAAACAGTATTATTGCAATGATAAGAATGCTTAAGGCAAGTTAGTCCATATATTACTCTCAGCCCCCTTTTTTTTTCCCACTGGGTGTTTGTTTACCTTGGAGATGAATGTAGAGACGCTCTCTGGCCCTGGGCTGAGTTCTCCTTACTTGGGGTTGTGTAGGAAACAAGCTTTTCTCAATTGAGAGAGAAAGAGCAAGCCAGACTAACTCCACTTTTATTAAATCTGTTTAATTGTGGCTGCCGACTCATCTGTTGCTGGAATGCTCAGCCGTACACCTTTGGCCTTAATTTAGATTGTGTCCTGATGATGATAATTACAGCTTTAAAAGCTTAGATGGGCGCACATGCTTCATCAAATAAAAACATTATCAAATAAATGTAATATCTACTATAATGTGATAGTTACAGTAAGTTGTATCTTGCACTAAATGGACCTTTAATACATCATTTTACATTTTACTATAGTTCACATTTTATGATTTCCAGCCCGATTTGCCAGCTGCCGATGAGTTTTGAAAGTAGCTCTCCAATCAGATTACCAGTCTTCTGGAATGACAGAAGAATGGGAGGACTGGTGGGTTGGTATCAGTCGGGGGTTTCCTCTGGTGACAGATTGTGTAGTGTGCGTGACCCTTACAACTGCTGCAGGATTCCCAGGGCAGCAATTTGTGTAGAGGGAACTTCACATTAATCTGACTACTTAGAAAGTTGTGTAGTGAGAACATCACTTTACCAAAAAGGGACCATTATTTATTCATTTCTTTAAGTAGTCCAGCTCTGTCCTTACTCAAACCCCATGCAAGAGCATTTTTGTATTTTCATCCTAAAACATTTTTTTTTACTGTGAAACTTGTTCTTATTCAGTTTCAAACCCATCGACTCTGGACTGCACAAATTAGTTGTACATTGCTTGTTTCGGTCAAATGAATACAACCTGCCAGATAAATACGTGAAGATGAATAGGAATGAGTCCTGACTGGTTATGGTAAACAAAGCTTTCCTCTTTGTCTGTCGCCCTGAGAGAAAAAATGGATTCTGTTTGCATGTGCAGTGATTATCATGCAGGATCAGCGATTATACGGAGCAACAAGACTGAGGTTTTGTTCAGTATCAATCTGACAGGTGTAGTTACGCCATTTCAAGTGGAATCAAACCAGTGAGGTGAGTGTTGTCGTGTCTGGTTGAATCGGTCTCAATAATACATGTATGTGGAGAGAGTGAAGTGTGGTTTAGTGTGGGCCACTGTGAGCTTCATTTCAAGTGTGTACCTTTCTAAGTGTGTCCGCATGCATACAGTATCCGTGAGCATCTTGTGTGTTAACGGGCGGGTGTGATCGCTGCTCCGAGTGTGTGAGATAAACAGGACATGCTCCGAGGAGTGGGACGATGGCCAGTGGACACAGCTGAGGAGGCAGCTGTGAGGAGGAGGAGAGGTGGAAGCAGGGGGGTGGGAAGGAAGACGATGGAGGGAGGGAGGGAGGGAGGGAGGGAGGGGAGGGGAGCAACACACTGCGGAGGGCAAAGTGCCCTGACAGCCACAGGAGTCGCAGAGTGGGAGCTCTCCAGGTTTGGCAGATGGACAGACAGGGCTACGCCCCGCCGACAGACTCTGGCTCTTGATGCCAGCACGAGCGCACAGACACATGAACATGCACTCACGCAGAAAGACACACACACACACACCTATATAATCATGGGCAAAAGGCCTCATCCTGATGCACAAAAAACAACACAGAGGAAGAGGAATCCTTTCTATTTCAAGAAATGAACACAAATATAGACTTTTTTCCTTTGTCTTCCTTGAGCGCAGAGCCGTGCCAGAGAAAGACTGAGGGCTGTCTGAGGCCATTTGTCAGGGGGAGTAAGGGTGAATCAAGTTTAAAGATTTTATTTCTTTGATTCGGGACAGTGCCCAGAGCCGGGGGGGAGCTGCGGGGCATTGACTCGTGTGTAGATCAGCTAGCCTTTGCTTTTCCACCCACGTGGGACAGGGAGGACAGTATTGGCCAAGATGTGAAACGTGCGCCGAGGCTTGTGGAGGCAGACGAGAGATTTGGGCCGAGAATTCAATCAGAGTTGACCATCTGCCAGTGCACTTGTAAATCCAAAGGTGCTATTCCCCTGTGCAGCATCTCTAGAGTGGGTGAGTGTGGCACACGTGAAAAGATTTTGACAAAGTTAAAACTTCGGCTGGACCATGTCTTTGGAAATAGTTTGTAAATATTTTAAACCCAACATTTTCAGAACTTTCTGATGCTCTATTGGCTAGTTAGCAATTCAGGGTTTAATTCTTTACAACAGTATTGTTGTAGTGGACCGATTCCAAATTTATTACAATACTTTTTTAGGTGTAATTCTAAATAGTTACAGAACAATAACTAGAAACATTTTTTCAAATATGTTGTAAAGATAAAGATAATCTGTAGCCGGGTGCAGGACTGGGAGCTTCCACTTCATTTGTAATTTCCAAAGGGCATTATTGACTTTCACTATGCTGAGCAACAACCAATCAGAGCAGCGGAACACAAACATAAACAGACTTAAGTGTGCTGCATTTTAATACGCCATCGATAGAAGCTATCTTGGGCGCTCTTCTGTCAATTATCCCATTTCAGCTGCATGATTTACTCAAAACAGACCGTCCACTACTTGAGATTTAACACTGCAATTAGGGAAAACATCGGGCCCGGGTCGGGTTTGGACACACTGATCGGAACACATGTTGGGTTTGAGTTGGGCTTGGCTAATTCTCTCTTGGGCTCATTAAAGTTCAGAGAGGAAATTGAGGGCCAAGCTTCACCCTGGCTAGCAGCCCTGCATGATAAATCTAAATACATGTTTGCATATTGGCGTGCTAAGAGTTACACATGCAGGGTGGGGAACCTTTTTCCTATCAAGAGGACTTTCTAACATGGTGGTGTGATGTTGACTAAAATGTCTGGTGATCCCTAAATACCCATTTTCATCTTCTTGTAACCTGAAAAATCGTATGAGAAAATATTAAGTAGTTGTCATATTACTTTCTTTAGACTGACGTCAGTGCCTGTAGCTGCACTAGTCTCATGGCTATAAAACAGCTATATATAAAGATAGGACACAGAAGACACAATGTCAGTTACATGCCTATCATGAGCCACAAATGGATCTCATATCATTCATTTTGTTCCTCGTACCTACAGCAGCTCCGTGGGCAACACTCAGGGGAGTCGCTGTGATTTTTAAGGGAGATGTATCTGAAGCCATCACAGGTCAATGGCTTTCTTGATGAAACTATCAAGTCAGAGATGAGCTGATATTTTTCTTGTCCCTGTCAATACAGTATATAGAGTTGAGAATAATTTTCAGCTGATACAGAGGGCAGGCCCGATCCATTCCTTTCTGTGCAGTCAATGGACACAGTCGCTTGAAATATCCCTTTTTTTTCCCCTCAGATTTCATTTGCCGACTTGAAAAGGGCAGAAGATCTAAAGTCGAAGACAGAGACACACCAACAACCTACTTTACCCGAGTGCGTGGCTACCCCTGATGTCTCTTTAAAATATAATTGGTGCAGAAAAAGGGCACTCAGATGTGTAAAGAGCAGTAAATTTGGCGTTCAAAGCAAAGCTGCACTCCTGTGAGGAAACAGAGGAATAAGGAGAGCAGAGAGAAAGCGAAGAGAAAAGGCTTTGTGTCAGAAAGAGTTGAACGTGCAAAAGGAGGTGGAGTAGGAGGAGAAGTAGAAAGAGGTGGAGAGGAGGGATACCATTTAAATTGATTCCACGACCTGCGGGCCTGCATCCTGTCACGCTTTCCAGGAGCTCCAGTCCTCTGCAATTCCCATCCAGGGACCCGGCACCTCTGAGGAGAGCTATTGCTCCTTCCCTTCCCTTTTCTCTCAAGGTATTTTCAACCCAGTGCATTTCACAGCTCTTCCATTGACGTCCCCGTCTCATTCTCTTATCTCCCACACTGTCACAACTATTCAGCTCCTGGAGGCTTCGGCAAAAGACTCTGAGCATACAGTGTTTTCCACAGAAACACTGGGAAGTTTTCCTTCTCTCCCTCCGTCCTTTTCTTCCAACATTATCTCCTGCTCCTTTCTTCGCCTGCCATCTCAGTGTGCATTCCCTTCACATCTCTTGTCCACACTTTTACTTTTTCCTTCTCTTTCTTCCACTTTCTCTTAATGACTTCCATTCCCCATCTCACATCTCCTCGTCTCTTCAGCCTCTTTTTTCTGTCCCGGGCTATCTTTGTTCTTCCTCCTTGCCATATGTTCACTTTCCCTCGCTCTCACTCTCTCACTCTCTCACTCTCTCTCTCCCTCTCTGCCTTCGGCTTGAGTGCCATTTGATGAGACCTGGATTGAGAGCAGTGGAGTATCGGCGCCGTGCAGCAGTGCACCCAGGAGAGGATGTCAGGGAAGGAGACAGGCCCTCTTCACATTAAATATCATCTGACACCTAATCTGCTGCACCTTCTGCCACTGTGGTGAGAGGAGGAGGACAGAACTGTTCCCCATGCTCGAAAGGAACAGCCCCCATCGTCCCCCCTTTGGTTCGTGCTGGTGGTGAAAGAAGTGCCATGTAATTAATACATCAAGACAAAGGCTGTTCCGAGCCTGTCTGTCTTTGACGGATAGAAAGAAGCAAAGGAAATGAGGACAGACTTTTAAACAGCACCCAAGATCACGAAGGAATGAAATCAACCAAGGGCACAATCATGTCAAAGACAACAATTGAGGACTCGCGTCGTCCCTTCTGTCTTTTCAGACAGCCTGCTATCTGTCGCTAAGTTGTCACAGTTCAGCATCAGAGCAATATATCACATGGTTGATTTGGCAGCAAGATCATAGGTTCGCTGTTGGGATGCACAGCAGTGGCCAAGAAAACAGCCTTTTTATGATTCCACAAAGGCTGCGGGCCTGCGCTGATGCAATTGCAAATTGAAAAATGAATGAGAACTGACAAGTCTCCCAGGGAAATCAGTCCGATAGAATAGGTTTCCAATATGGATATGCAAGAGAGAGATGATCACCTGGAAATGTTTGCCGCACATTTCTGATTTTTCATTTTTTGGGATAATGAATTGGTTCGTCCTCTGGGGTTAACAACCTGAATCATGTTAAAAGAGGATATCAAGCGAAAGCAGATTGGAATTCTAATGATCCTTGTGTGTTTTCTCCTTTGTCGAATTCACATAAAATATGTAGTTTTGGGGTCTTTCTTCTTATTGGTTTGAAGAGGATTTCACAAATGTCTGTGCAGGTTGGCAGACACCAGCCAGTCAAATCTGATCAAACGACAAACACACAGTCCTAATGAAGCAGATTAGCGTTTTAAAATCCTGAACTCTTCATCAATAACTTACAACATTTTAAGGGTTGCTTATTTAGTCATGAATATTACATTTTAAGGAGGAATACTTGAGGCCAAGCTTAGGATATTAAAAATGCAAATCCTTATGTATCATTTTTACGATGTCAAACCCAATTTCTGACAGTATTTAAGACCGGTATTTATTATGCGGTAGCCCTTTTAATGTCTTTACACTTTCCCTCTCTGAAAACAATGTATCCACCACCTGTACCTGTCTGCTAGATTTACTCCAAATCAAATAATGACACAAGTTGGATAGTTGCTTGTCTTGGAACATGCATTAGTCAAAACCAAAAAGACCGACTCGCAATTTGATGTTAGGTTAAAAATGGACTTTAAGGAGCAATTTTCACTTTTATATTCGACTTGCTTTGATTCTACCAGACGTGAGACACATGTCTCATATTCAACCAGTCACCCATGGGTGCTGTCACAGTGGCCACAAAATCATTTTCACTCAATTTCCAATGAAGTGTGGTCATCCGATGCATTTGGAGAATAATGTTTTTCTTCAGTCCCTGTTTTTTGTTCGGGCCAGGACCTTGTTACCTGAAAAAAAAGTTCCTCAACTTCCCGAAGTCGTAGAAAAACAGATGTGAACTCGGTCTGATTATGGATTTTTACTTTAGGAAAATAATGTTAAAGGATTCCGCCTCAGCTATTGCCAGGAAATGGTCATGATTATGAAGACATCCACTGCACTTAATACTGGCTGGGTCTGGCCTTCTTCTTTGCTGAGAGGGTTTGATGTGTCTCGACAGTCAGCCAGGTCTCCCAAAACCCCCAGAGAGGCCACACGACCTCAAAGGCATCAGTGCCTGGGAGTTCTTAACAATGTGACCCAAACTCTATCTCACCCATTTGTTTCTGCCACTTTGGCACAGAGAGAATGGCTTTCAATCTCTTGGAGGGAGTCTGGCATTCCTGCACCCCATCCATCACGAGCCCTCTCCCCAGCGGATGGACCACTTCTACCCCTGTTCCCTGCCTGTCTGCGGCATTCGCTGGCCGGATGCCTGCCTGTGCACTGCAGTCATCTCCCTGTGCCTGGTGCAATTACCCCCTGCACAGACATACATCACCTGGGACACTGGTGGACATTTTTTCCCCCAATGTTCTGCCACAACAGGAATGGATTGTGATGGCCAGGGACCAGTCATATGTGGCTCTAAATGCTCCCGTCCTGCAGTGTTCCTCCATAAAGCACCAATGTTTGACCTCCTGAGAGTGCCATGTGAAGGGAACTGAGATTTGTGACCAAACTGCAGGAACTCATTTGGCTTTGAAGGAGAACTAGTTCACGGCAGAACATTTTTTTTTGTTTGAATCAAACATCCGGATTTACTGGCAATTTCCAAAACTGCAGATGCAAGGCTCGAAAATAATGAAAAATGAATCTTGCTTGAAGTGCAGAGCTTTCCCATTTTAGCTTCAATTTATCATGAAAAGACGCGCAGGCATGCTAAGATGTAAATAACAGCAATTGCAAACGTAGTGTGTGACAAATGACACAGTAGAACATCCCAAATGGCACATGAATCCATCTGAAAAGAAATATCACACTGCCTGGATTCTAAATGACAAAGCAAGCTGTTTACACAGATGTCAGACATGTATGGTTGTGCAGGATACAGACTGTTGGCATGAATGAATGAATTAATAAAATGAGCCGGAGCTGATGTGGCCTCACGTGATCTATATGTTTAGCTGCCTTTATTGGAAATCCCAAGAGTCACAATAATCCCCAAGAACAATAATCAGCTCTGTAGTTTGCCCTGACCTTTGACCTCCCTGTGGAATCAGGAGAGCAAAGAGAGAGCTCCCATTTGTGGGATAAATAAAAGGCTACTCTTTCACTCTCTCTTCACACACACAACTAAAGGTTAAACTTCTAATGCGTACAGTCACTCATTACCGAGTTCCCTGTGTGGTTGGGCTAACATGTGTGTGTGTGTGTAGGTGTGCGATGGAGGAGAGGGGGAGAGGAGGCTCTTGGCTAGAGTCGAAAGCGGTTAAATCATCGCACATAGGACCAAAGTGGCACTTATAGCGCATAAACGTCAGATGGAATGAGTTGGTCCTGGGCAGCCAGTAGAATATGCATACTGGTGAATGTGTGTGTCCAGTGTGTGTGTGTGTACTTGTGGGAGAGGAGCAGAGAAGATTAAAAGCAGACAGACAAGTCAGTCAAGCATCTGCTTGCATCAGGTTCAATCAAGCTGAGAAAATATCAATTTTTCCACAGTATTTCTCTTTCATTTGCTCCCTTCTCTCCCCCCCCCAAAACAACAAAATGGATGCCTTTCAAGCCGCTGAAGTGACGGAACTGATAATCATTCATCACAGCTGGAGTAAAAAATATGCTCTTTCTCCCTCCCCGCGACAGGTCTCATCTTGCAGTGCCTTTCAGCAAGGCGTCGGATCTGCAAGGGCAGCCGCTGCCGCTGCACAAGCAGGTGATGATTAAAGGCTGACCTTACGCTTAATTAGTGGCAACTGGGAGATTTCACTGCTCGGCTATGAATCACGAGGGGGGGGAAAAGCAGCCGCCAGGGAAATGTTACCTAAGTGATTAGGTTAGGGGTGTAAATCAATAGTGCCGTTGACCTGCGAATGGAGTGGCAGCGGGAAGTGAGGTGCAAAAATGAAGATGGAAAAAAAGGAATGAAGGACATGATTAACACGACTGACCTGCTCCTGCCTCGTCGACACAAATGTACTCTGGCTCAGGGGGAGATAAGTATCTGAATAACTTCATTTTCTCTCCATTTTTTATATTTAATGAAAGGATTGGAGGTTACAGTTTTTCTCAATTGCTTTGGCTCATTTCACGTAACTGAAATGACATTCTCAGATCTCTAAGTGCAACTGGCAAAATAGCCCATATGGTTCAGCACAACTACATAGATCACCTTCAAAAGGTCATATCTAACCCAAAACAGTTAACTCAAGTTTCAAAACCAAATCATTTTCTCATATAAATAGTCAGTGCCCCCAAAATGAAAAGTTCCTTCTCGATTGCTGTGGTTCATCATCAAAATAACATAGATGGTTCAGCAAAACTCCATGGCACACCTGCAAAAGGTCATATCTCTCCCAAAACAGCCAACTCATCAGTCAAAACTAAATCCTTTCCTCATACAAATAGTCAGTGCCCCCAAAATGAAAAGTCCCTTTGGCATTGTTTAAACACTACAGGTCAAAATGTTTAGGTGTTTTGTTAGTATGGCAGTGGACCATAGAAATATATCCCTCATGTGCACATTTCAATCTTGGCTCAGTCCTTTGACACTGAATGGTTACAGTCGATTTTTTCTTTCCAGAATACTATGTGTATCAAACAGAAATTTTATTCTGTTAACAAAGATTAATTCAAGGTTCCACATAAAATACTTTATTGAACTCATACTGCCATGGAAATTGTTACAGTAATTGCCATACACCCTGCTTACAGTAACAGAAAATGTGTACAGCACAATATACTGTCAAACAATAAGCACATCAAAACAAAAATTTGGCATAGTGAGATTTGACCTTTTGAAGGTGATCTATGTAGTTGTGCTGAACCATATGGGCTATTTTGCCAGTTGCACTTAGAGATCTGAGAATGTCATTTCAGTTACGTGAAATGAGCCAAAGCAATTGAGAAACACTGTAAACTTACTGTGTGATTGGTGATCAGATGTGTGAAACTCAACCTTGATTAGTAAAGTTGCACCTGAAAATTAAGCCGATGATCAATGATATCCTTATTACAGTATATATCATGATGTTTTTCATGGTATTATGTGCCTGAAAGATTTTGACAGTAGAGTGAACTATTGTGCAGGTGATGATGTAAACAAGGAAATTATGCCAACATGTTCTGCAGAGAACAACAACTTGACTGAGAAGCAACAGTCAGTTTTGATCAGCAATATATATTCAATTAGTAATTGGGCTAACTGAAGGCAATTGTACCGCACCGTTTGCAAAGTGTGCTAAATCATATGAAATTTGTTCAAGCTGTTGGAAATTGTACTTGTCATGTGCTAGGATGTGCTAATACAATTGCAATTTGATTAAAGGAATGAGATATTCAAGTCTGTTGTGAACAAGTGCACAGTGATTTGGAGGTTTGCACGTGTTGTTTTGAGAATGTCATTTCTGTTTCGTGAAATGAGCCAAAGCAATGGAGAAAAACTGTAATATATACTCATAAATAGCATAACACATAAATGGGTATGTGTGATGCCAGGTATTTTTATACTTAATTTCATACTTACTAGAGCATAGTAACACTTAAAGGTCAGTACAAATATAAATTTCCAGGCTGGCCAGTTACAAACATGCACGTTAACAGGTAATGACAATGTGACCATTAGCAAGATGAACAAAGTCTCCCCCCTCTGCTCTGGAGTGAGAAAGAAGAAAGTTGTAGTCATCTCCTGCACCGTGGCTCAGATAGAACAATTAATCTCACATTGTGCGTCTCACCCGAAAGCAAAGGAAGGGGCTAAATGGCTCATTGAAATCTGGAGCTTTAATCGCTTCTGTGAGGCAGCTTGTGCCAAATCAGTTGTTGATGCTTCATTCCCATTCTCCACTCTGAACGGGCCCAGCTCCGCTTAATATGGAGCCAAGGTCAGGAGATGCATTAGTTATTGAGGAGAGAAGATCAATAGCCAACGCAATCCTTGCTAACACACAGCCTCAGAATGGCTAACTACAACTTATCAGGCTGCAAGTGTGTGTGTTTGTTTTTTTGAGACCAAGCCGCGCGATGAAATCAGAAATGGCAACAGTGTTGTCTGCTACTGGTCCTGGAGAAAAGATGTTTTAGTAGTTTTCTTTCTTCAGTCATTTTTTGAGCAGAAATACTAAAATCAAACCCTCATTCACAAAAACCTTGTGCACATGACACTACTTTGTTTCTGTCAGGATCCGGCTGTAAGAAAACACAAGCTTAACCCTCCCACAGGCTCAAAACAGCTCAAAAGACGCTCACTCAAGATGACTTTTGAGACCTCGATGGAGGAGAGAGTTGATTGTTAAAGCAACACAATAGAATAATTACTGTGTTTGCCAACACGCTGTCTGGTTTTTCGGCATCATTCAATCAACGACAATAACACTGTATTTATCATAGTATAATAGAAGAAGTGTAAGTGACAGTCAAGATGAGTGACACATCTCCACTGCTTCCCATTGTATAAGAAGTTAAGTGGACATATCCTTGATATCCGTGCCACCATTTTTAGCTTTTAACATAATTTGGAACCACAACCTGAACCAGTGCCAGATCATTGTCAGTCAGTCTGTTGCGTGACTTTTCCCATTTTCACAGCATCACTCATTTCAAGACAAATACATAATAATGACAATAAAACCTAATTGAAAAATGAACACATGGATGTAAATCAGTGTGATACGAATGACTTAAAATGACAGAAACCATCTTTTGTATTTTTACTTGTTAGTTTGGCCCATGCCTTTTCTGCTTGAGCAGGCAAGAGTCATGATCTATAGATCAGCCAGTCACCAGCACTTGTTCAGTTTTCGGAGCGACAACACAAAAAAGAACTCAGGGCTTAGCTGTACTTTAGATGTAAACCCGAAAGTATTCCTACCCGGTCACAGCTAAGCAGATATAAAGAAGCATAAGTTGGAGCAGTTATCTCTCTCATGTGCTCACCATATCAGAAGTGCATTGCATTTATTCAACCTTAAATCAAAGGACAGGGGGGTTGTTCTTCTTAAAGGGAACAAGTAACTAGATCAAGCTTATCTTTTGTACTAAATGCCACATTTGCAGGTCAATTTAAATCAAAATCAATTTACTGGATCTGCTTGCAATTAAATACCAGTTCCTAATGCCCCATGAAAATATGGCCCAGGCACTGGCTGTGTGATTCTGTCAATTCAGGTGCAGACGAGTCCCATGTGGCTCATTTCACTCTTACACTCACTTCCACACACACACACACATACACACACACTCGTACACAAGCACTTGCACACGCATACATGCACACACATACACACACACACACACACACATACACACACCTCCACGTCCAGTTATAATTGACTCTATTGAGCAGGAACAGCCTGCTTTCTCATTGCTCCAGCGCTAATTGGGTTCTCTGCCCTTACTTTTTTTACATGAAACACATTTTATGGAGCAATTTAAAATACGTTGTGCGGCATAATTAGAAAGAGATGAGGGAATAAGCAGGATCTGTGCCGTGACAGACGCGAGATGAAATGCCTTTTTGTGCACTGTGGGTTCTCGCTGCTTAAAGAATCGTTTGTCTGAAACAAAAAGAGATGGGACCAAAACGTCAGATCACCTTCCATTACAATGTAAATATTAGGAGTGTGCAGCGAGCTGGGCTGTTCTGCTGCCTGTTAGACGAGTGGATGAAAATGGGGTCATCCATAAGGGAATTGGGCAAAATCTGGAGGAGGGAAAACACATGGAGGTGAGTAGTGAAGAGCTCTAGGGAACATATGCCGTTACTTTCATAAACTCACTCCTAATGACTTATTTGGCAGTTGTTGTTTTGACCCGAGTGTCCTGTGTAAATGTTCAAACACTGAGGTGAGGCCAGATGTTTGGCAGACACGTGTGCGCATTAATAAACAGCATGCACACACATGCCTGTACACACATACGCAGATGCTCACACAAATCCACACATGCACAATAACAACTACACACACCCTCAGCAGACATCCTCTGGGAGTCACTGGAGGACGAGTCATGTTTTTTTTTCGCCTTCCTGCGTCTTGATATTTGTCCTGTCAACTCCCCGAGCTGTCCCCTGGCTCCTGTTTGGACCTGAGCAAAACACTTTCAACTCGGTGGCAAATATTTAACACTGCGAAAGTGAACTGACTTTTTGAACTGTGCTTTTATCGAGATGGGTTTGAACTGTGTGATGAAATAGAGTATTTAGAGGTAAACAACGAGAACTATTTCATGATAGCTTGAGAATTATGTTATATTTATTATATATGGTTGACTGGTACTTCAAGGGGAATAATGCACCCAAAAGTTGTTTTCCAACCACCTTATTAAAAAAAAACTGAAGAAGAATATTAATCTTGACCTTTCCAAGCGTGTAGGAGAACCTACAGTGACCTAAGCTTCCCGGCTACTGTTAAAACATGGATGTCAACATGAATTGCTCCATGAGATATAAGACCTGCTCCATCTGTAGATATGAAGGTGATAATTCTCAAATGAAAATATAAATTAATAATTATTGCATTCCATTACTATTACGCTCCTATCAATCCTACACACTGGACCTATAAGAATGATGGTTATGACTCAGTGCTTTAATTTAGCCATAAAGCATATCGGCAAATCTCACCGTGTCCGCCCGCACCGTAAAACTCTGGAATATTATCTTCTATAAATAACACGTTGCATGTTTAATAACCTTGTTTGACCCTCATTAAGCACTTCAATATTCAGAAGGCTGGTGATTATGGCAGTTATTGAAGCCGTATGGCCAGAAATCTGGGCCCCAGTTATTCATAGCCGCTGTGGTTGCATCTGGTTTCTCTCAGGTTTAAAATCAATCTATGTCATGATTCACCCGGAGAAACAGCACCGCAGCTTGGACGCCCTCAAATATCTTGTGGATCAGAATCTCCAGAGATCACAAGTACAGCCTTGTACGGTTTTGCAATCATGGAAAGTATTTTAAATTGTATAAAGAATTATTGCTTAACTTAAAGATATTTTTCTTCTGACATTCAGTTGTAGTGCAGAAGCAAAATGGGGGATTTCTAGAAGCTGGTAAGTATTAAGTGGTATTTAGTTTAGTAATAAATTACTGGAATAATGGTACAAAGAGCAAGCAGGCTTATGTTTTATTATTTCTTCTTCTACAACACATAATTCTATGAGATATCAAAACATTAGATACAAATTAATTATCATGCTTCCAGATGATGTTTTCAAAACATAACCACCGAACCATTTCCTTGCGGTTCTGTTCTCCAGTTTTGGTTTTGGATCCTAATAATGCAAACGTTTATCTGACAAACAAATTTCAGTTATCATCAAGGATATTACAGCTAAAACAAAGTTTCTACAAAGTCTAATAATCAATTTAATATAATTTACAGGATAACGGGTAATAATCTCTATTTATTATTAATGTCAGTAAATCCCATGCAAAGACCTGGGCACTGAGTTTAATGTCTCACACACACTGCTGCTGTTTAATAAAAAGATGTATTTGTAATCAGAATATAAAGATTTCTGTCTTCAGTGGAAAAAAGGGCTTTAGGCTGCATGCTTTTCCTCATTTAGTGAGATCTGTTGAAAGTTAGAAAAATAAGACATTGAACAGGTTACAGAATAATTCCTCTTTAAACTCATAGATTGATTGTGTGAGTATAACCTGAATCACAATTGGTATAATCAAGTCCACTTTTTTGATTAATCAGAAACCCACCTAGGTGCTGACAAGCTGAGTTTTTCAAATCGTGCTCTTCTGGTTCTTTGACCTTTTTTGTACAAAAGCCGAGTCCGTGATGAACAGCCCCGTTGTACATGTAACACAAAGAAACTTTAGTGAGCCTCTGCAAGCCGTGAATGTGAATACAATATTAGCCTTGAAATTAGTTCAGAATGCCTGTCTGGTGCGTGGAGTGAGAGAAAGAACATGCACAGCTCTGAGAGCCCAGGTCAGATTTGTATTACTTCTCCTCCGCAGAAACCCTCCCACATGCACATATGCAGGCAACCACTCTCCCCAACCGCACACACAACACTCTGAATGCATGCCAAGGTATATAAACATGGATTAGAGCAAATGCAAAAAAAAAGAAGCGCCGACCTGTCATTTTTCAAGCAGCAGGAGCAGAGCAAGAATGTGCGGCATGTATGAAACCATGTGTTTGAAGTGGAGAGGCAGCTGAGGCTCCCCCCGAATAAGGCCGTCAATGACGAGCCCCGATAAGACCGTGTTTATGATACTGTACGTGAGATGTGACTGTCTGTCACGGCGAAAGGAGCTGTTGTGTGATTGTAATCGTCACCCTGGGTGACAACAGGGCTGCAGAGTTTTATAGCATCTGGGAGTAATAAAGTGCAGGGGAGATAGCAGGGTCTGTGATGGAACTTGTGGGAACTGTCGGAAGATATAGGGCTCGTCAGGCTTTTACGAACAGGCTTCAAATTCATGATGGAAGTAACATTTACAATACATTTTTATTGTAAGAAAGAATCCCATGGCTGTTTGAAAACAGGAAATAAGAGCATATAATTAAGAAAAGGAGCCGATAAACAGCCCACCGCAAGTGAGTCATTTCTTCCATGAGCTGTCAGGAAGTTGGAGTTTTAACAGTGGTTTTCTTCTTATGTTTTAAAGCTGTTTGAAACGCTGTGTTTTGATACTTTGGCATCTTCCTACCTGGATCCGTGTCAAATCCTATGAGCCTGGGAGATTTACTTTCCCTGGCAAGCTCCTCTCAGCTCTCCTTGAATGCCACGCATACGATTGGTCTGGTCAACTTTACTTTTCAGCCGACAGCCAAATGGTTTGTGAGCAGCTTATCACTCTCACGATTTTCCTTGTTTATGTTACACTAATCTCCCTGACAAACATTGTTCCACTCTTCCACTTCTCTCACAGTACTTTGCTTGCACTTTCTGTGCCGCTTCAGAAGCCTGAACCACTGGGTGAGGAACTGCAACGTCATCACACTGAAACATTTAAATACCACAGGGATCATCTGATACCTTTTTTTTTACAGCGGCAGGGTTGGGACGGTTAAGAGTCCAGGGAGGCAATAGGTTCCTAAATTAAACTAGTGAGATATGCGTCTTAATATTTAAAAATTCTAAAGCATAATTTGAAGTAGGCAAACTCATTACAGTGGTG
The DNA here is from genome assembly GCA_038501795.1 of Pseudopleuronectes americanus. Lineage (NCBI taxonomy): Eukaryota > Metazoa > Chordata > Actinopteri > Pleuronectiformes > Pleuronectidae > Pseudopleuronectes > Pseudopleuronectes americanus. The sequence goes on along the minus strand of CM076734.1, from coordinate 5,097,200 downwards.
TAAATTACTCAACTAAAGCCTATATTAGCTACATTTTCTTGCACATTGCTAACTGTCGATAATAGGATTAAAGACAAAACATATGTAACCCTAGAGAAACGATCTGAAAATCACATGCTTACACAATATGACTGTGTCAGCTGAAATTGGTTGTGCTGGTGTTGAGCCACGGTAGCAATGGGGCTCTAGGGATATTAGTGCTGGCCAGTAGAACCACCACTTTGGTCTGATGGGGAATTTCAATTATCGGACAGATTGCCATTGAATGCTGTGCACACATTCTCGTTCCTTAGAGAAAGAACCCGGCTGACTCTGGTGATCCTTCCACATGAGGAGGACATATGTGGTTTTCACAGAAACGTATTAACAGCTATCGAGTGGATCTCCGTGATATTTGGTGCCGTCGTTAATTTTCCCCTCATGTTGAAATGTCATCAGTCACTTTTCATCTGGCAACAGTGTCTGGTCAAAGTTGTTTTCTTCCCAGTAGCCTTGTTTAACTTATGACCAAATCCCTGCAAAACTAACGACATTTCCATCAGTCTTAATTGCGCTAATCCAATCAAATGCTAGCATGCTGCTAACCTGCATCCTGCTGTACATTTGCATTGTCGTCGAGATCATATAGGGAGGTCTAAACATCGCCTTATAGAACTGTTGGTACTGACTCTGTAGGTACTCTATGCTTCCTTCTAAACTGCTGCTAACGCTACAACTTCTGTGTGGCCATGCTGTTATAGTGTGACCAAAATAAATAGTACATTTTTACTCTATGTACACTTTGTACTATATAATGTACTTCTTATGTACTTTTTCAGCAGCTCAAACATGTCACAATTCTAACCAACATGAAGTGATGTCATGTGTGCAACATCAGATCTCAGTCAACGGGGCCTTTATAATGTCACTGAGAATTAATGTTCACAAATCAACAGCAACATTTTTCCCTACGGTTTAATATAATATTTGTAGTTTCCAAGAATTGTCTGGGGTTGTCAAACGACCAGCAGCAATTTATTTTAATTTCTTTCATAGGTTTTTCTTTTTTTTTACAGCAGCGAGCAGATTCTTTGTTTCCTATATGTGCATTGCACTGTGGGAAAACAGTGACCACTGACACTTTAGTATGTATTCTTTGTGTTTTGCGTATACGTGATAATGCCGCCTTCATATTTTCAACACCATGACATACACCTGTAAATAATCATAAAAAGTGCAGGTTTTTGGTGCACTAATTAACCTGAAATCAAGTGTATGTTAAAATGTAAATAAAACCCATTTCACAACAGACACAGGATGTTGATCTTGGTGTCCATCTCTCACCAGTACCTCTCTGGTACAGTTTATATAACTTTGATCAGATGTGTTGGACGTACCATGGTGTCTTCTCCAGCCTCCTGGCTCCCAGTCTACATTTCAGAATGGAGCTCCACTTCATTCAGCCATGACCGCAGCCTCCGAGAACGCTGCCAGGCATTTCTCATCTTCACTCCTGATGTCATCCTTTAAAAAAAATTAAAAATAAAGTAAACTTCAATGCCAACTCTGCATAGCCAGACACTGGAGTAGTGTTGAGGTAACAGTAGAGGAAAGAGAAGTGATAACATGTACACAAAGTGCTGGATTCAAAACTAGTGCAACATCAAATGATCTGCGTTACAACACATCACCTCTCAAGGTAAATCCTCTGCACAGTGACACGCGGTGACATTTCACAGGACTGAACCCTGGAAGTGATGAGGTGCAGCAGGACTTTCCTCCGTCAGGCTGTGACGAGACAGAGCGCTAACCACGGGCATTATTCAAAAGGCTGATTGCATTATGATTGGAACCATGAAGGTGGTCCCTCTCCGCATCTGAGAATGTGAAGACGGAGGTGAGGCGGGAGTGGAGGGCACTTCATCCGTCAGCAACCTGCCAGTCTGCGCGGGTGATTCATGGCAGCCATTTTGTGTCAAAATCTCACCACAAATCAGTTTGCCATGAAAAGGAGGCTGACACTCACTCCGTCTCGAGACAGTCGACTCAGATGTGTGCCGGAGATGTGAAGAAGTCCGAGGAAAATTGAAACGAGCTGCTACACAAAAAAACATATTGGCAGTTTTTTTTGTGTGTATTTGCTCAACTCGCCAGCTGCTGTTTCCCAGCAGTTCGTTAATAATTCAGATCCACAGACAGGAGGCAGCCATGTTTTCTTCTGTATTTATCTCAGTGTATTTATCTCAGTGTTTGTTACCGTGGCACCTTGCAGTGTAATTGTCATACTCTTAACTCCCGGTGCAGCCACTTTTCCAAATTATTAGGTTTCGATCGGAGGAATGGAAAAAATAACATTCCCTCTGGTCCTGGGTAACCGCGCCTGCTCCTGTGCCGTGACCAAACCAGGACATGAATTATTTCCATTGGAAGTGTTTTTCCTCCCCAATTTCCCATTTTGTTTTTATCACTTCTCAAGTTTTTGAAGTATGCGGCGCCCCGGTTCTTTTCCCCATCGTCTCCCGTCGTTTGAAACGTAACGCTGGCAGAATAATGGAGAATTACTCTGTCTATAAAAAGCTCCTGAAGTCAGGAGGGGGGCACCGCTGCCAAACGACACTGAAAGCAATTACTGTATGTTTCAACACCCCCTTTTCATAGGAAGGGATCTGTCTCGAGGGCCACTCACCATGCGTGTGAGACTCATTTGGTTCAAATTACCATATCCTGCCGCAGCACTGTCAAGCCCGGGCTGTCACTGCCTCATCTATTCTGTCTTTTGTGTGTGATGGCCATGTCCCCGTATCAACAGAGGATGAGAGAACAGCAGAAAAACTTGCACGCAAACATGTTTTTGTTTTCATTTTCCCTGGCGCACTCGAAGAGGAGTGATTCCCCGCTACTCCGGTGACCCTGCGAATGAAAAGTGAGATTAAATAAAGGAAGATCTGTTCTTTGCCATTTTGGTACTGTCGGGGAATTCAGCAGATAAAGGTGAGCCTTCGCCGCCTTCCCCCCTTCTGCGAGAACAAAGCGATTGTTGAATGTCACACAAAGGGCTGAGGAATCCTCAATAAAAGGCTGGAGAGATGGTGTGATTCGTTTCTCTCCTGCCGTTTCATCTCCTGGGATATTTCCACCGCCGCCTTCCCTGATACTCACGCACAGGCTCACCTTCCATCCTCCGCCCTCCCTGCTACCCCCCTGTCCCAGGCCCCCGGCGCTTGAACTCTGTGTGGGGTTTTTCTGTTAATTAGATTCAGATTGCAGAGATAATACAGTGCTGTTTGGCTCTGCTGCGTTGGGTTTTCCCGAGCGTGAGTCAACACATCAAAAAAAGGTAAGTACAGTAGTCGCACAGAGGCGGCTGTGTGAGGAGACTGTCTGCTATGCATGTGCACGGCAGGCGGCGCAGCCAGCGGGAGGAGGTCACCCAATCATTAGCGCCCTGGGGATGATGTCATCCCGCTCTGAGCTGGACGCCAGTCAGCTCCTCCGCACACACGTGTGTCCCTGCCCCGGAGAACGCATCATCGCAGCCGTCCTGCTGAGTAAGCTGGGTGTAGGCTCTGTGTGTTTGTGGACGTGTGTTGGGAAAGCACTGTTAACCACAATGACATAGATGCACCATAGTGAATATATTAAAGTGCACCGGAGAAGGCATTCAAGGTTGTTTTTACCACGTCTGGGTTTTCAAAACTGCAGCTACCTGCTTCACATGGCAGCTCCACCATGTCAACAACAAAACGATAGTGTAATTCCACCAGTCACGCACTTCCTACTCGAGGATCCTGAGAGGAGGAAGAGGATCTGTCTCTGTGGATCTTCTGCTTGTTTGCGTAGTCCGTCGGACTTTGAGTGAGATGAGAGAAAGTCTTTGTTTGTGGGAAAATGTGTGTTTTGGAACGGCCTTGTTGGACTTGGAATGCGAGTTTCCATTGGGAAGAGCAGCCAGGAAAAGAAGTGATGCAAAACAAGGCCGTAAGAGGAGCTGAGAAAATAGGCAAGAGATCCGTGAGGGGTAGCGCATCAAAAGCTGCACATTTGTTTTCAATTTCCCGCAACGATCCCTGAAACCAAATCAGAGCAATCGCATTGGAGGCAAAATTGGCACATGGCGCTGACTTCCCCTCCTTCATCACCCCCGTTCTGCCATTCTCTAGAATAATGTTTTCTTTCACAGGGAGAGAACATGTTTGATCACCCCTTTTATTACAGGCGAGGTTCGCCTCAGAAGTTCCTGCCGCCTGCCCTCGCTTACCGCTGTCACTGTCTGTCCGTCTCCGCCGCACCACGCTGTGCGGCAGGGCACAGGAAAAGCAAAAAAGAGGGATGAGGGACCACGCTCGGGAGCTCAGATGTGGGATATGGTGCCAAAGCGGGCCTCGGTTCTTCCATCCAAAGGGTCATATTATGTTCAGAGATTGGCTCTCCGCAACGAAGCCGCTCCCCCCCTTGATCAATAAGACAAGTCACCCGTTTGCATTAATCCCACAAGCCGCCCACATGCAGGAATGTGCAGCACGGGGAAAATCTTACAAGATGTCATTTCTTCATGTCTGCAGGGAGGACGCGGGGAAAAAGAAAAGTTCCACAACTTTTACTGTTTTTATGTTTCCCCCCCCCCTTATTAATACTTTTTTTATAAGTGCAGGAGCTGGGCGAACAAATCCGGCCCCCGTCCGCGGACTGTGACAAAGAAAATACCATTTAAGGTCACCTCTCTTTGTTCTCCACATCCAGTCAAAGCCCCCAATGATTTACACCAGAGGTTAGGTCAGAGGTATTGTTTGAAGGCAAGCTCAGCATTGCACCGGCTTTGGGAGCGTCTTCTATTTTCGAGCATGACTTGCACATCTTGACCGTGAGGAGTAGAAAGTGCGAGCCCCCCCCCCGTGTCCCAGTTGAACTCCGCAGGGACCGGTGGACAGGAGCGCGTTTCCTGGCTGCATTGTCCGAGGAGAGTATCCTGTTTATTGCAGCTGGATGAGCTGCAGAAGAATGGCTGGCAACACCGACTGATTACATTGGTCGTGCCTCGAATTTGGGACTTTTAAAGAGATAAGGAATAAAGAAATGAAATTAATAAACAGATGTCCAAACAAAACAATCAGTCTCCTGACAACCAGCCAACCCTTCTTTTGTCTGTGCAGATGATTTTAGTCGGCACTGAGTTTCCTGTGCAGAATCTTTTTTTGTTGGGTGTTTTGTGAATGTCAAATATATTTCTCAATCTTTACATATGAAAACATGCCCCTCCTGAGTATTCACTCACACAGGCTTATGAGGAGCCAAATGTTTATTATGGAGCTCCTTTTTTTTTAGGTTGATGGATTACCTTGTTGAGTTTACAGGAGAACGGATGATAAATCACTGCTGTACTGACCTTTCCTTATAAAAATGGGAATCAAAAGCCAGAGCTGATTTGCCAGGGAGGTTGGGTGTAAATGAAAGGGCGGCTTCGGCCGGGGACTATCAAGACATTTGTCGGACAGGGACACTTTATTAAAGTAAAGCGCTGATATAAAACAGCGGATGGTAAAGAAAGTTGTGAGTTATTGCCGTGGACAGCGTATATCCTGTTCCTTTCCATATACGGGATTACCGTTATTGACAAGCGCAGCACAGCATGTACTCAGTGTGCTTTATGTGGCCTTCATGTGACCAAATGTGCTGTGGCTAAGTGCCTATAAAAGTCAGAACACCACTCTATATTAGAGAAGAAAAACAGAACTTTTGTGTGTGCTATAAATTGTATTACATTGATGCTCATTGGCATATGAAGGTAATGGAAGTAATTTCCCAACAAAACTCACATAATAAGCACAAAAGTCACTTCTGCTGCTCAAAGCCTGTACCCATCTCCTTAATGTTGAGAGGCTCATCGAAGGAAATGTTAGATTTTTGTGGGAAACGCTCTTATTCTCTTTCTTCCCAGCTTGAAATCATTCTTTTGCTTGTACATTACATCTGAATGTACAGGTTTTTATCATAGTTTATCACAAACCCTGAAAACAAAGTTGAACATCTCCCTGCCGACACAGCTAAAGCCTTCTAATTAAGGTGTTGTATCCCATTGGAGTCATCCTCAGAAACAGACAGTTCAATGTTTTTACGAGGGATTATGTGCCAAACTGCTCCTTGACTGGGCCGAGTTGCCAGGCAACCAGCAAAGTGTAAAGCCCAAAGTTATTGTTCCCAGACATATATCTCCCCCATAAAACAGAACGTTATTGATTGTACATATTAAACAGACAAGATATAAAGCCTTTAGAGGTACACGCACACACGTTTGGTTTCCTTTGGGAAGACCCTGGTGAGCTTTTCATTTAATGCTAAAAATACGTTTACATAATAGTTAAAGTGAATGTGTCAGTCTGTCTCTGTCCCTCGTTCCTCCTTAACCTCCCTATTCCCTCCCTGATCTCTGGTATAACCACATAAGATATTGTGCTTTTTAAATATTCTGTCTGGAAGGAAGCAGCCAGAAAGAGAGGATATACATCATCTTAAATGTTAGTGTTCCAACATGGGGATCATGTGCACATTTTGAAGTTATTAATGAAAATAAAAACAACAAAAGGGCTATTTTGGTCTTTCAAGCTCAATAAAGTCCTTTATCCCGACTAAAGTACATTCTTGAGGTAAACGATTTGACTGAGATTATCCATAGGAGCCCAGCTGGAGAATGAACAAAGGACAGTGTTCCTGCAATGCATTTTTCACACCAGCAGCACAAAGTGAAATTGGTTGCTGTGCTCTTAATGCACCGGTCCCCACCACCACCACCCCCCCCTGCCAATGGGTGATTAGCTGAAAGGGCTTTCATATTATGGCCAAAGTTGCAGGGCTCCTTTCAGACGAGAGTCTCGTAAAAGTTCGGGAGGTTCACTTTTCTCATTAGGTTGGAGTCAGCTTCGATTTCCTGCGCGAGCACAGAGTGGCAGGCCTTGGTTGACTGTTCTAAATGTAAATCATGGCTGAATGGAATTACGCCGACATTCAGACATCTGTATTTTAATTGGCCCCCGGCCACCACACCTCCCCTTTCCTTCGCTCCCCAAACCTTTCCAGCCCTTAGCAACAGGCTCCCACAAAAACATTAATTTATAGCCCCGGCGTTAAGAATACACTCCGTTTGTGTGTGCAGAACAAGGGGAAAACGATCCCGTAGCCTACATGGCAAAAACAATATTTAGCAGATGAGATCACTGCTACCATCTCCATTGTAGCATCTGCATGACAAGTCGGCCCAAAAATATTTCGCTTGGCGGCTCGCTGTGGGTTTCTGCACCCTGCGCCTGCACGTGTTTGTTTTGACTCGAGGGCCGCTTATTTTCACTACAGGCTCCGTGGCCTTGGGCCGCTAATTGTGAGGGGATCTGGACAGAATGGTGTGTTTTGAGGAAAGGGATTATTTCAATCAGTCGATTCTTCCAGTGAAGTGAATGGTGTGGGTCTCGCTGTTTAAGCAGGGTGGTCGCCGGGCAGAGAAAATGAAAAGGGGCCGAGGAAGATACAGAGGAGGAAAAACTGGAATAATAGAGTAATTCATTCCCATGGAAATGACAGAGAGGTGGACAGATTGAGAGATGATGAGTGCCGTTTTGAGGATGTGTGGTAATCCAGATGCAGACCTCAATGTGTTGTTGGTTAATAGTGACGGGAAGCCACAAGAAAGCACACAAGGCTGTGTTATTCTGAGGACTTGGTAGGGATGGGCTGGAGCTGAGACCTCTGATGGATTTATGGATAATGGGTTTATTGTACGAGCTAATTGTTAGAGGATCTAGGCTGCATGGTGCGTTTGGAGAAAAGGGATTAGTCCGATCAGTGGATCCCACCGGTGGAATGAGTGGCAGAAGTCCAGATTGCAGCCGGGGCTTTTGGAGGATAGTATGTTTGGACGGAGGGACAAAGAGGAGGCTATATGGGAGAGAGAGAGAGGATGAACGCGAACCCAGTGGTCTTTCCGCAGTATCATCAGACAACCTAAAAAAAAAGAGGAGAGAACAGTGGACTCCTCAGATTTGAGCAGAAGGCTGATGAAAGGGGCCGAAGCTGAGACCTCAGCTGAATTTACTGCGTGGGAATAATTGCAGTATGGATTTTCTTTTGTTTGTGTATTTTCTTTTTCACTTTTATTTATTTCTTTCAAGTTTTTTTTTCCCCCTCCCCTCTCCCTTTCTAATCCGCCATTTGCCACAGGATTTACATCCCGGTATTGAATACACCCAGAGAACCACTCAGCGGAATAAGTCCATTACTCGCTCAATTACTGGAACAGCACGGCCTGCTGGGTCGAGTTTGGGGAGACGCAGGAAGGAAGGTCTTGTGGCTACTGGAAGGTTTTGAGTATGTCAACGCTTTTGGCTAAATTCAGCTCTGTGTCTGTCTGCAGCTCTCCTTTCCCAACCAGGAAGTGGTGCACAACATGTACTTAAGCGGCTTTGATTGCAGGCTCATATACGTTATTTGTCATTTAATTTGGTGCAACGTAGCTATGTGGTGATGAATATTAACATAATGTGCCCTTCCCTAGGCGTTCTGTTGTTTTTAGCTGTATGTACTTAGATACTTTAATTACAGAATAGGAAACGTGATTTATTATAGAGAACGGCGCATGCTCCTTTCCCCAGGGCACTGGTGAACAGCTTGCAATTGTTGCAGTCTGTGTGACACTGAGTAGCTAACACACTGGGGTCCCTTCTGTAGTGTATGTAACTGTATACGGAACATGTCACATGGTGAAATTGTTTGCTTTGTATGGGAATCCTTGGAGGAATGGCTCATATTATATCTCAGCTTCCAGCCTATTGTTTATTTCAGCAGAGCAGCATGAGGGCTATCGAACACCATCTTAGTTTTCATTTTCATATCATGAAGCCAGGACTTCCTCTTGCTAAAGTCGTGCAGACATCTGGTATTGTGGACTTTGGGTCGGGGGCCCCGCTCAGGAGAGAAGATGAGATATTAGCATGTGGAGAAAGAGGGAGCGAGAGGTAAAGACAGACAGGAAGGAAAGGGAAGAGGAGAAAGTGTGTGAGACAGAAGGAGAGGCGAGCACACGTGCGTTCGCACACATGCGGCATAAATCATCACAGACCCAAGGATAATAGAAAATGGCAGTCCCAACAGTCTGCTAAATCAAGCCACTGCTTCCTCAGTCTATTCGGTAATTGCGCAGAGTGCTGATCGGGTTGTTTTATGGCAGCTACAGAGTGCTAAACGAAAACAAGCAGGAATGAACAGACACAGCTTCACATCATCTGTGGCTGAACTTTAAAGGGGAAGGCATGAGATTCGGCGGCAGCTGCGGTTGGCAGAGGGAGGAGCAGGCCTGCCTGGGATGATCGCTCCGGGCTGGGTTTGTAGCTGATGGGGACTGGTGTGTGCTGTCTGCTCGATGCAGACATTCATGGAGTCAGCAGGTAAGTCGTTGCCATGTCTGACACCGGCTTACGCTTCATCTGATTCAGAGAGAGAAGCTGACCTCTCTATCAATTAGGAGGAGGTCAGGGGTTGTTATTCACAAACAGTATAAGATCTAGAGACACTACTGGGATTTTTGTAGGTTCAGACAAACCATCACTAACTTCTCTAGTTTCTCAGACACGCTAACAGCAGGGCTGCAGGGTTGGTAGACTCTGTCCGTGTGATAGTTGGCAAATCATAATTATATTCATCCAATAAAATTATATTTGTATAACACTGAATTGCATCATAGCACAATGAACGCTTCCAATAGTAAGGTTGAGACCTAAGTAATAGACACTGTACAGCGGCCATAACAAACATATAGCCAATAGGCAACGTGCAAAAAGCAAAGTGATCAAGATAGTAAATGCCATGGTCGATGCCTGATAAACAACAGCATGCTAGCACTGCTATATCAAACACATTAGCATCGCTAGCATATAAGCTTTTAGCTAAGACCACACGGCTGCTTACATGACTATAGATGCGTAAACTGTAGCTAATCTGTAGATTTTAAAATCCTGTAATCTCTCCTTAAAACATAGCTTTTTAATCAGTTACAAAACTATACAGCTGTAGTTCATTGGGACTGGTGGTTCAAATAACAAGCTGCTGCCAAAAATAGTTGCTGTTCAATAACTCCTCATCAAAATTTTCTCAGTATTGCCACATGAAACTCTTCGTCTGTGTCATAACATAATTATACTTCAATTTTGGGAACGTTTGGTGTTGATGACTGGAAAAACAGCATTGATTGTATTGTCATTAAGTCTCCACCATATCCTAGTTTTAGACTAGATTTCCAATAATGTATGTGACTGGATAATACATCTAAATCTTGACATACCTTATCAAATCAATGGCTATATATATATATATATATGTTCATATTGTATTAAAATCTGAACTCTGGCACACATCAAAGGGCATCTGATCATATTCTATCAGATTAACTCGGCCTTTTCACTTGTTTGACTCCTGAGTAAATGTTTGGCTTTATTTATTCTTCCCTGGCTTTTGTTCCTCAGTCAAAATGTTGTTTGTGTTTGCAGACAAACACCAGGGACACCTTCTCATATTACATTTCAGTATAATAATTTACAGCAGATGTTTGTTAGGCGTGGGGAGATGATGAGGCCTTCATTAAACAACAAAGGCTCTTTTGTAGTGTTTCTCACTGAGGGCTCGAGGTTGGCTGACACTTTGGAGGGAGGAATTTATTTAAATTTTTCATAAAGGTTGCTATTGCTCTTTTTTGTTTTCACTTCTTTCTTTGTAATCCTAATTTAATTGTACAGGCAAAACGCTTATAAATAATAAATCAAACAATATTTCCTGTGTTTGAAAATAAAATCAACTCAGGACATGGAGTTTAAACTTTAAGAGATGCATTTCTCACTTTTCTGGCTCGATCATGTGGTCTCACTTTACAACTACAATATTTCCCCACTGCTGGAAATATGTTTTTTCAGAGTTAGGGAACTTTCTTGAATGACTTAAAACTTAACTTCTAACTTTCTTTTTGTTGCACTTTGGAGGTGGACACACGCTGTCAACACTGATTTATTATCACCTAAAATTGAAGTTGGCAAACTTGCTTACAACATTTATGAAGCCAAGTTATTGTGGAGTTGTTTTCCTGCCCACCTAATTAGTTCAATAGTCATGGACGACTTCGGTGCTTAATGCTTTGCTCTTTTAATAGATATATGCTTCCTTATTCAGTCTCCACAACTTATTTCCTGAAAACTTTTATGTGTCTGGAAATGAAGTCAATAAGAGCAGTGAGAGTGAGGGGAAATGTTGAGGGTCAACTCTGGATATATGTGGCTACAACCATCACTTCTCACATACATGTCACTATATGATATTTTAATAAAGAGATACCGTTTTTGAGATTCAAACTTAATTATATGACCAATCATTGATGGAATACATTCAGTTTTAAAATTACAATTACAAAAAGAATGAAAAAACGTCTTTTGTTTGCTCTGTTGCAGCTCTTTAAGAAATTGTAATTGCTCTTCATCGTCTATCAGCTCCAATTAAAAACGATCCTCTGAGTAAAACTCCATTGTTCTGAAGTGAACAGAGAAGCCAGAGAATTAGTAAATAAGAGGACCAGAAACCGGAAGACACTCAACACCAGCATAGAAAGTCTCCAGTGTTTCGGTTGTGTAATTGCAGTGTGTCTTAGATACACCTACACAGAACTATGAATGCTAGGCCCCTGTGCTTAGCTTACGTACCAACGTACTAGTTAGCTTGGACGCAGAAGTATAAATCAGCTGTAAGGCATTTTTTGAATCAGGGTTGAAGTTACTCTTTAATATAAAACAAGTAAATACTGTGACTTTATTGAAGCAAATAATAACAAACTCCACCATCACAAACTTCTGGAAAGGTATTTTAATATATGATTGAAAAAACAAATTCATATGAAATGCAATTCCCCAAATGTTAGTTTATATACTTATTGTTTTTTTTTGGTTATTTATGAGCTGAATATTGGTAGTAGCAGAATATTTTGGTCGGTGCTTCACATGAAATTGGTGGAAACAACATGCAGACACTCAGCTGTCTGTCTCATCTGTTAAACCAGCAGGGTTTCAATCACCCTCTCTTAAGCTCAAAGATTGAGGCAGCTCAGAACATTATTCCTTCATCCGATTGAAAGTTGGGACAAATAGAGCAATGGGCTGGAGTGGGTTTTTCTCCCGTTTCCCTTAAGAGCCTGGATGCAAAGACAATTACCGAGTTGTGGGCACTGTGATGGGGAAGAAAATCACTCTAAGTCCATGTGGGATGTTCGGTCTTTTTCTAATCTTTCTTCCCCAAGTAGGCCAGAGTCTTTTCGGAGAAAGTCACAAGACGTGGAAAGAACTTTGCCATTTTGCTTGAATCTGTCTCTCTTTCTATCAGTCCTGTGTTCAGTGAAGCTCAGGGTGGTACAAGGCTGCTGGAATCATGGGAATGTTAACAGCTATTGTGTTTTTGAGACAATGGCCATGTGTGACATTTCTACCCTCTCCTGATTATAATAATAGACTTCACAACACGAGCATCGGCCTTTCAAAATAAACTTCTAGCAAAGCCTGTTTGTTCGTGCCTGCATTGGGTGTGTGCAGAACTCTTTCTCTCTAATCACAAACAGGGGTCTGGAACCTTGTGAATACGAACACCATTAACTTCCATGTCATTGGATCTGTTTTATCTTTTGTTCACAATAAAGTACATGTTGATTAATGTGAAACGACAAGCTGAGACACCAAACGCGGGTTTCAATTAAGGCAATAATCAAGCGGGTTGATAGTGACCTGATGTCATCTGGCACGGAGGCAGAGCGGCGTAAAGCTGCCAATGGACTGTGGCTGGTTTTTTTTTCAAATATTTTAATTACAAGCTGGACTTAATTAAAAGTTTCTGTGTCATTTCTTGGTGGCCAGTAATCACGTCAATAAAAAATAAATCCAGAGCCACAAAACCATGTGGAGGTTTTTTCCCAAACGCTTTCCCAGAGAAAATATATCACTTCCGTTTATTACCGCCCCATTATTTATTGCTAATACCTACATTAATTTCTCACTTATAAGCTGTTTCCTTTCCCAGGAGAGAGCAGCAATTGTTTGTAATGTCAAACAGAGATTAGCCTTAATGGTTTTAATGCACGTTTTAAAAAGGAAGAGCCACTCTTTTACCATCAATCAAGTTTACATTTTGAGGTGGAGCTACCGAATGCTACCGTCTAGTGTGCTTTCACACACTTAAGGGAGGAAAGTGAAGTCACAGCCTCCATCACTGATTCATTTTAAGATCTCAACTTCAAATGCCTCACACTGATCTCCAGAACAGATCCTCTTTTATTCTCACACACCTTAAACCAAGCCTCGTAGCATACATTCCTCATCTCAAGGAGTCTGGGCTATTCAGACAGACAAGGCTTTCAGTGCATCACTTATTGGTAATCTGAGCCATCAAAATAAGTCCTGCATCGCAATTTCTGATGTTCAGATCCACTGGGAGGCTTTTAAAATGAGCATGTGCTGGCATGTCAGTCCATCGCAGAGGTTTTGCAGCGTGGGCACAACCGAATCGAGGTAAGAGTATTGATGTCATATTTTAAGGAAAAAAAAAGATTCTCATAATGCATTTTTAATTGTTTATTCAATGTTCATCGATACATTAGAAAAGCCTTTTAGGGGATTTCTAGCTAAATAACATGAATGGGAAAATACATTTTGTGGTTTCAAAGGTTAATTCTTTGTAGTGCATAGTTTTATTTCAATAATAGTGAAGTGAGTTGCAGATGCACAATGGGAATTGATTTGACATGCAGTGTTTTTTGTGGTATCAGATGTACTAGAAGTTGCGGGCATGCTAGCAGCTCCGTGCATTGGCAACGCACTGGTTTGAGGTGCGGCTATGGTCACAGAGACGAAGCTAACCAACTGATGTTCAGCAACTGTTATGTTTTAGATCCCATATCATTGCGTTACCATTATTACATTTGCTAACTACACAAAGTACACCTCAGGGCAGATGGAAACAATGTCATTCGTTTTTTGTTTTTGTTTTTTTTCTGAAAGAAAGAAAATAAATTTTACTTTATCATAGATGAGACATTAAGGGATGTTTGGGCTTAATATCATGGCATCCACCCAAAAGCTGAGACTCTTAATTCAAAATCACAAATATGGGCCTCATGATTACAATACCACATATATTGTAATGGAAAAGTCAGGGGATAATTAAAGTCATTAGAAATCCTCCTCCAGGGACCATGAACATCAATAAACTGTTTCATAGAAATCCATCTCATGGTAGTTTAAATTGGGGTCATCAGCGTATCACATGGGCCAACGTGCAGGAATCCATTAATCTCATTCACACCTATGGACAAATAACCTCCAACCAATCTGCATGTTTTTTACACTGCAGGATGCAGCTGGAGTAACCAGATGAAATACACACAGACACAGAAAGAACATTTAAAGTCCAGAGGGAAAAATTAGGAGCTTCCTTACTGCATGGCACTTGACTACTGTACTGTCCTAAACACCAGTAACTAAACAAAATGTCTACTTTCCATAGGTTTCCCATTGTGTTTTGTACAGTATGTGATGTGAAAATCTTAGCTAAACCAAGGTCAGCAGACGCTCACTGAGTGTTTTCAACAAATCCTCTGCTGCCATTAGATTGTAAAGGCCTCCCAATCTGAAATCAACACAAGACACATTACGGAAAGAGATCTATCAACTTATTAACAGAGTTATATTTGTAAATTTGTGATCTGCAAATTAAGATTCATTCATAGATGGAAATGTATTACTGCACTCTGCCTATAGTAATCTTAGGTCAGCAGTTCACAGCATGTAGTTACGTATAACGTTAGTGGCTGCAGACATTTTACAGATGAAAGCTCCTACGTTCTCTTAAGCCCAAAAGCGTCTGCAGGCTCAGCAGAAGCACCCGCCCCTTGTGATAAGTTTGGGCAAGTGTGTAAACAATTTCAAACCTGGAGCCAGCAGGCCTCGGTAATGGATGTTTAACCCAAACTGAAGTGATTTACTCTCCGCCCCGAAACACTGGAACCAGCTGAATTAGCGCAGTGACCTCTGACACACTGATGTAAATAAGAGGAGCAGAACTCACAGAGCACCGGGGGTTTTTTCCTCCTCTACCTCTGAAACCACTCATAGATCAAGAGAGGGAATTAATGTCCCTTCTGAATGAGAACAGGAGGAAGAATAAATGCCGCAGCAGAAAGTAGCTGCTTCACGAGCAGGACACCCTCAAAACACAACAAGGAGATTGAAGAATGCTCTTTATCTGATCTGAGTCACTTATTGTAATGAAGCTAACCTAAAGCTTCAAGAGCAGAAACCATTACTCAGCTGGAGCGATACTCATTGGAGTGCATACCTCCGCCAGGGAACAACAGTCCCTTTACTTTCCACACCGAATCCGTCATGTTCGCTCGGACATGGTTTTAAAACTATTGAAGATTCATATAAACTGTTGAGTCTCTGCTGAATACACACAGCAACACAGTGGTGGTATAGGTTTCTTTCTGTACAACAGCTGACAAAAGCCAACCAAACATTTGGATCTGCGTCAAATTGCACACATTGAGATATACAGGTCGTACAAACATGCCTGATTTATGTTGAAGGTTCATGAATTATTCCTTAGTAAAACGGCAAAGATGTCAATAAAACCACCCAACTCGCAATGATGAAGAAAGTGAAAAAAGAAAAATCCTGGCTCTGCTTCTTTGTTCAGATCTGCACCCAAATTAAATGGGTTATTTTGGCACATGTTCCAACTTTCCCACCAAGTTTCATTGAAATCTGTGAAGCAGTATTTGCATAATTCTGCTGAGAAGCAAACAAGCCAAGCATCAAACAAACAAGGGTGAAAACATAACCTCCTATGCGGGGGTGAAAAGATAAAAGTGAGCTGATAATGAATAAATATACGTTGTGTAGAACATATACTTCTTCTCATGTAATATTTAGCATTCCACCCACTTTACACTGGAAGAGCATCTCATCACATGCACTGAGGACGAGTACAAAGCCCGTGAAAACAGTCATAAACTCTCTGCAATGAGTTTCCCAAAACTCTGAACCCCTGAGCGTTCCTTCCTCCATCTGTCAGGTGAAGCAATGTTCTTTTGTTCCTCAGACAAATGTGTCTTCCGCAATTTCGTCTTAATTTGAGCTGAAAAGAGGAGAAAAAAAGATTGGATTTCCACTGATACGTACTTTCAGTGTGGCGGAAAACACGTCACAGCACTTTTTTCAAATAAAAAGTTTGAATAGATAGATAGCTCATCCTTCAGAAGAAATAAAGACTTATCTTATCCTCCTTATTCGGCAAAAGAGCAGATTTCCCCTTGTAGAGAAACAGAATGTGAATTCCACAGCCTCGCTTCAGGATAAACTTTAGGAGGTCGGTGGTCCTGCAGAGACAAACCAGGATCCTATTGACCCTGAGCAGCATCTGGTCTGTCTGAGGTAAGGTGCAGCATAACATAGTTTATAGTGATTGATAATAAACCGATAAACTGAAGTGAATTATTTGCATGAAAGAAAGAAGGAAAACAACCTTAACCTTACCACCATTTCCAAATAGTGTTCATTATTCCAAACCTTCGGGGAGTGGAGCTGGCCAAATGCTAATTGCACAGGTCACTTGTTTCTGGCAGAATATCACTGGAAATTAAGCAGAACAAAAGAGGAGAAGCTCAGAAACACAAACACTGTGTCTCAATTCAGAGGCTGCATCCTTTCGGAGGACGTGGTCAGAAAGCAAAGGCCGGACTGCAGTGAGCGGGTCTGGTCCACAGAGGATTCCCGGGATCGGCGTTACCAGCTCATCCCTCACTTACTGCTGCCGCCTAGCTACAGAGCTGAGGAAATATTAGATCCCCTTGGTTTTTCTAACCTCTGTATCTTCAGATGTTCTGTTGAGTTGAAGTATCGCAAATCTCGTTGAAAATGGATTATCGCTATAGTGCAATGATACTTTGGAGCCATTGGAGCTTTTGTTTCTTGGGGATGAAAGGTTAATGGTAAATGGTTTTGTATTTATATAGTCTGATGTTGACCACTCAAAGCTCTTTACAGTACAGTTTTAAAGTCACACACACATTCATACAGTGCATCTATTAGCAGCATGAGGGGCAATTCGGGGTTCAGCATCTTGCCCAAGGACTCTTCGGCATGCAGATGGGTCAGACTGGGGATCGAACTGCCGACCTTCAGGTTGGAGGATGACCGCTCTCCCCCTCAGCCACAGCCGCCCAGCCTCAGCAGCATTTGGAGGAGCCCTCGAAATGGGACAGTCTTGTCACACCGCTGTGACGCAATCGCTTTTCAATTACAGCCTCTGAATGGAGACCCAGCTAATCAAACTGCATCAGCAATAAATACATAAATAAATAATTCATTAAGAAATGAAAGCCATGAATAATTTCTTGTGTCACATTTTAGTTCTTTGTTATATTTTGACAAGATAACAATTTTTGTTTGCAATGACTGTGGCTGCCTTACTCAGATGTCTTTGTTTTTTCATTAATGGGAAAAAATCTCATACATTTTGAATGAAATGTTAATAAAGCCCTCACACAGTATCAACTTAAAAAATATAATTTGTATTAGAAACTTATTTCTGCTGCTCCTAAGTTTCCAAATGATCAGTTGCGGTACAATTTGGTTTAATAAGACACGTGTTTAATATTTTACAATAATCTGAGAGCGTTCAGTTCAGACTTGTGCTGAGATAAAATTATTATGGAAATGTTCAAATTGGCCCGACCCAGTAACCACTTCCATGTAAGTGACTCGGATTAAACTGCTATCACATTCACATGAGGAGGTTCATGTCTGAAAAGTGCTAGTCATCACAGTCATCTTCAGCTGGAGACTTACATTTTTAAACAGATACAAACAGGCAGCGTGGCGTCTTACAGGCAGGACGTGTGTAATGAAGAGTTGCATTATGAAGATTGGAGGAGCCTGAGTGTTTTTTTCCCCCGTCTGCCTTGTTATCTCCTGCTTTCACTCTCAGGATATTTTTTTTTCAAATCCGCATCTCACCAGTTGCAGCAGCATTAGGGACGCACAGTGGAGCACCCAGAGAGTTCACAGTGACAGATCATCTGAAGTGAGGAGGCTAAAATACACAGGTTTTCCTGCTAAGTTGAAAATGTTGAACATATCCAGAGGAAAGATAGTGATGTACGGCTGCGTGTATGTGTGTATGTGTGTGTGGGCTTGTGTAACTTTACTTGTGAATGTAGCAAAGTGAATTTGGGATGGCTAGCAGAGGCAGTAGTATGAGAGATGAGATACATCAGAGTGCCATACAGTAATGGTGTGTGGGCTTCGCTGAGCATTTTTTAAGTCAAGAGGGGTGTGTGTGTTTCTTTTATCACTTGACTCTCTGCTGCCTTTATTTCCAGCCACGATGACAGGTAGGGAGGATAGGAGCCGAGGTGGTGACTCACGGTGAAAGAGGATGAGACAGGAGAGGGCATCTGGTACATACTGAGGTGTCTCATTCATTACTCAGGGATGTGAGGGGGGGCAACAAATGTACAGTCAGTTACAATTAAATTAAAAATAGTGAATGTGTGTTTTCCCGGCTGGCTGAATCAGTGTAAATTAACAAGAGGCGAGAGGGAGGATCAGAGACAAATCAAGTTTTTAAGTGAAATCACCTTTTTGCAAAGAGTTTGCCCTAACCCCAGTTGAACCAAGTTAATCATTTCTGCTTAACTTAGCTGGGTCTTAAAGATTGGAGCCTAAAATGTATTGATTATAAAAACATTTTAGTGACCAATGTGAGATATGGAAACAGGTCAACATTAATAATAGTGAGTAAAACAGAGCAGTAAACACAGTCAGATGTTTAGAGAGGTAGAAAACTAGCTGAGTTAAACCAGATTCTAAGACTTTGACCATGAATTTGGGCCAAACAGTTTGTTTATTTCAAAGATCACCTTAAGTAAATTTAGAAAAAGTATGCCGTTTTTTTTAGAAGCCTCTCTAATGGTCTGACTCTGACCTCTCTTCCTGCAGTGGTGCCATGCACTTATGATTTTACCATCTCATCTTAAAATAAGTTTTTATTACAGCAGCAGAAACAATACACAAGACCTGATTAACATTTAATTACCGTTTTCAAGTGTTTTGATTACTGCGAGAGGGTCAACTTGATTTCGCAGTTAGAAATGTACTGAAGTAGTCCCAGCCAACTTCCTGTCCCTGATCTCTATTGTCTGATTTATGGTTAGCCTAGTTCCTCTGTCCCTTCCAGATGATCTGACTTTGGTCCGATGACCTTGTTTTGGATTGTTGCCTGTTCCTTTCCTGTTTTTAATTGTCTGCCTCTGCTGGACTATGCTTTTTCATCAGGTTTTGGCTCTCCAAAGACATTGCTTATTGGACCTATACCATATTCTCTACGGTCAAGTTTCTGCCTTTCGTTAGGGTTACATTTGTTTTAGAGTGAAATTTCTCAGTTATTATTGGATGGACTGAAATGAATTTGAGAGAGCAGATATTAAAGGTGCCAGGTAATTAATTCCTAATGACTTTGGTCATATTCCAGTGCCACCAGCAGGTTGACATTTTTACTTAAACGTTAAATCACTCAACAATGTAATGGGTGAGGACGTACTTTAGCACCTATTATATCATAGTCCCACAATGACAGATCTTAATGACTTTTTAACTTTTCCTTTGGTACTTTGAGGTGGACATTTGTTATTTTGAGTAAAACAACTATCGGAAAGATTGATCTTTGGCACATCCATTCATGTCTTCCAGAGATTGAATTGGAACAACTTTGGTGATCTTCTGAGTTTAAAATTGCATTTCAACTATTAATTTGGATCATGAATACATACCTAGACCTTAACAACAGCCTCAACTTGTGGTGTGATATAAGTAGCTACGTCGAGAAAGCTAAACTAAGATGGTGATCATGGTAAACATTATATCTAGCAAATACCATATTAGCATGTGGATGTGATGTGGGTATGAATGTGGAAAACATGAATGACTGAAGTCTCTGACAGGTTGGTGGTGAGGTGCACAATGAAATGGCATGGGGAGAATTTAGTCCTTCTTGAAGTTATTGCTTTATTCCAGTGCTAGCATTAGCTACTTTCCAAATGTAATCCCCAAATCCTTCGGTGGCTGTAACACAAAATGAAAATCCACTTTTGTTCTGAAAATACCATTAGTCTTGTTTAAGTAATGAAATCCCATCACTGATGACAAATGACTCTAAATTGGCCCTTGGGGAAATGGCACAACTGTAAAAAAGTAATGACATGCACTATTAAGCTTTGTGTACCGTCTACCACGTATGGTATTTAAATGTGGGATGTCAAAGGGCGAGAACGCTCCAGCAATAAAGAGTAGACATTTTACTATTGTTCTTTTCATTCCACCACCCGAGTGCTGTCTGTCAGGGGGTTGTAAGAATAAGGCGATTGGTCTGATTCGTTAAAGCAGGTGTCACTTTTCGTCTACAAAATATATGTTCACAGTCAGATCTGGTTTCGCAGCGATTGCACTCGTGACGAATAACAGCTTCGACTGGAACTGAGGCTCAAAATCGAGGTGAGTATCAGCTCGATGTGACCTGCGTCAGGCGGAATATAAATGGACTGAAGAGGTGTTTTTGATGTTGGAAGCATCAGACAGACTCTTCAGTTTGATGGTAGCAGATGTCTACTCAACCGTCTGCTTCAAACAAATATTCAGCGCGTGCCTCTTAACATGAAAAGGGGCTGCTGAGCACCCAACACTTACCTACTGAACGCTCTCAAACAATTTGACTTGCCTGGAATATCTTACTTGATTTGTTTTCTAATCCTTTGCAGTGCAGTGGATGGACTATCGATTCTGTTATGAAGCAGCGACAGTATCAATAGGGGCCAATACTAATGTGGCTCAGAAGGCACGAGAGCTGCAGAGTTATTTATATCGGTGCTATCGAGCTCTCCTGCTCCTCTGATATGCTTGTTAGCATTTCAGCGGGTAATAACCCTGACAACCACCACTGTCTCCAACCTGAGGGGGGTCTGACACCAGGCCTGCTACTATTTCCTTCTAACCCAATCAATGCTGGCCCAGATTCCCCACATTAAGACACTTCTCAGTGGGGTAGGGGTGGTGCACAACACAGCTGTGTGCATCGAGAAATCAGCGAGAAAGACGGATTAAGGAGATTATCTATTTAGAAAGTGTAATGTAATCAGCGAGGGAGGAGGAGAGACCGTCTCGACAGAAGTGGGGAGTAGCGTCTGACCCAGAGGCGATCTGACGGCGATGAGACTTCGCTGTCTCCTGTTGAATTATGGCTGGATAAGAGCCGCTCTTCGGGGCTGCAGCACGATTCCCAGGCCCCCAGTCCTCCTCCCTACAGGATGCAGGGGTTAACAACGAGTTCATAACACGACCTTTCAAACGGCTTAGTCAGCATACACTCCCCAGCCTGACCTCCGCCTCCCTCCCCTGTCTCCTTCCCTCGTTTCTTCCCTCAGAGGTTTTTCAGGGGCCATATCTGATCTGAGATGAAACAAAGACACTGCATCCTCCGCCATAACTTTCCCTTTGTACTCTCCTTTCAAATCACCATCGCTTTGGCCGTCTCGTCCTCCTGGCCTATTTGGCAAATCCCTAATCCCCGCCTTGCTCTCCTCGGTTGAGCCGGGAATAAATACTTTCCTTCCCCTTCTCCAGCCCACACCTCCTCTCTTTATTTCCTCCAAAATCTATTGTACCGTTAACGTTTTCATCATTCCCTTCGCCTGCCAAGGGAGCAGAGCTTCCCATGGAGTACATTAAAGACACTCTGGGGTCAGCTGTTTTGAACTCTGACCACAATGTCTGTTCCTTGTTACTTTTAACTTGAAACACATGAGAGGATCATATTTAGTTTTCTCATTTTGTTGTGAAATGACAATTTTCAAACCTGCTGTTGGCTTTGATTTTGGACCTTGGTTTAAAAATACATTGTTTGGTTGATTTAGACTTCTGAACAACAGGGATCACGACAAAAAACAATCAGCCCCACCGTGTATCATTTAGTAGTTTCTCTAAACAGACTTTGTTCTTTTATGTTCTCCTTGTATTAAAACAAAACCTGCATTATCTCCTTTTTAAAAAGACTAGCTTGGGGTTGACTGGAACCCATCACATCTGGCTGCAAGCTGGCCCCCGTGAGAGCCATCAGAGGTTATCGTCCCTGAAAGCTAGCCTGCACATGTGCGCATACGATGGCCACACTGTAAAGATCTCTGTATTTCCAAGTCCACCGAGGAAAGAGACAGCATTGTTTCAGCCGCGCGGCCCAAGGGAATCTGAGGGATCTTTTACACGGTTGTGGTTTTACTGTAAAACATCTCTCTTTCCTTGCTGACTGTGTCAGACAGCAGGAAAAGCTTGTCTGGGATTTATTGGCAGTTGTGGGTCTGCAGATGATGGACAAACGCCCCTCTGGAGCACAGGTCTTGTAAAAGGCGAAGGAAGGAACATTCTATAAAATTGGTGTTTATTTCCTTTGAATGTCTTGTAAGATGTCTCTCTCTCTCTCTCTCTCTACATTCAAATGTCTTTTTTTCCATCCTGTGGTGGCCTTGGTTCTCCTTCACTGCTCTCAATGTTTCATACCTTTCTCTTTGCTTATGAACACACAGGGGTATGTAATGCCACCGGCGGATTTTCTCTTGACACTGGCTTCAAGAGTATAAACCCTGAGTTGCAGTGTATACAGTATGTGTGGGAGGTAACTAGAAGGTCAGCGGTTCGATCCCCATCTGCCCCACTCCTTGGGCAAGATACTGAACCCCAAATGGGCCCTAATGGCTGCACCGACAGTATGAATAAGGTATAATAGACAAAGTGCTGCACATAGATGCACTGTTTGAATGGGTGTGTGAATGGGTGAATGGTAATACTGTGCTGTAAAGGGTTTTGAGTGGACTTTAAAACCAAAAACGTGCTATATAAATACAGACATTCACTGTGAGTGAAAGGGCTGTTGAGTAACACAAGTTATAAGTTTTTCCCCTAAAAAAACAAGACCTTTTTCTACTGAGTAAATAGGTCCAGTGTAAAGAGCGAAAGTAAAAAGATAAGAAAATAAAGAGAAAAAAGGCTGGAAGCAAGGAAACAGAAAAACAAGGGTAACGAAGAGCTGCCAAATAAATGTGTCAGAAGTTGTGAAATAGTTAGAAATGAAGATTGTACTTTGATTAATGTCCATCAACTGTATATAAAGATGGATAACCCTAGACCGAAAGTGAAGCCAAAACGCTTGACTGGCAGTAGTATAGGTCATAAACCCAGCCTCCTTCATTTAAGTGGATGTGACATCGACCAAACTAAAACGTCAAAGTACATGTCAAATAGTTATTTTCTCAAGGAAGGTTTCTGTCATTTCATGTAGTTCTTATCACACTGATAAACGAGTGGTTAAACATTTAAATCGGCAGAACCTTGATACTGTGGCTGGATCCCACGACCACTACTGTGCAGTCTCTGGTTTCAAATAAACACGATGGCACGGTTCATGTCCAGAACATGTTGGCTTAATTTCTAGACAGTGGGAGGATGTGGACACGGGTCGAGCATCTTTGCAGTCAGTGGTGATGCTCCTATCTGTAACTGTATATCCAGAGGCTCAGTTTAAACCGCTCCTGTCATATGTTGTTAAGAGTGTTCTCGTGGGGATGAGTAGAAGTTAGGTGACATAGAAATCAGTATTAAGTAGATAAGTAGGAAAAAAGACAAATATGAACAGCTTTAACTCTGGTCATGTACACAGCTTGCTTTTATTTTGCCAGAATCTGTGATGTCCACCTCTGAGACGTCTGCCTCCACCTCAGCACAGTGGACATGTATAAAATATATTTGGTGCACAACATTTAACAAAATTCACTGTTAAGAATTAATTGGCAGTGACAAACCTGAACATAAACCGGGGACCATCACTTTAAATTTGCTTTTGATTCACAGAGTTTGGTTGGAAAAAGTTTGTTTGTTTTGACATTTTGTGCCTCTGCTAAATCTTTCATATTATTGCTGACTGCTTCTAATAACAGATTCGGTTTGAAGTTTTTTCATTTTTTCTTTTTGTAAAAGGTGTTGACAGAAAAACTTTCATCATTCAGTTTACTTTTATAAACAAGTCATTTTCTTTCCCTTAAAAAATTACTCCTATGACAATGACACAAATCTGTACAAATCTCAGTGGGGCCACTCAGCAGTGATTAGGCATGAGACGAATCACTCAGCAGGTATGGAGAACCAAAACTGTCAAAAAATGTAATATTTATCTAATGTAATATAAATTAATATAACATAAATGAGGAAATAATAACTTACTGAATTAATAAATGAATACCCACTGAAATGTGCCACAATAATGATAATAATAATAAATACAGGGATTGACCCGTTCATAATATATGACATAAATCAATATTCTTCTTTTAATCTGTTTTTTTATTTATTTACCTTGGTATTAATGTTTCAATAAATTACTTTTGCATTTAATTTTCCATTGTTGTTTTGGCAAATTTAAGCATTTCCAGTCCATTGATGAAATGATGGGACTGGTTTGGGGAGTGAGGATCTGTCAGGTGTGTCATGGCCTGAACTCCTCACCTACTGGTTGATCGATATCAGAGTGCAGCGGTCCATTACATCTACCTTGCTCCCACATCGGTGGCCACTGGCTGGAAGCCTAACTTCTCTCACAACTGGTCGCCACTTGGCTCATGACTTTATCTGTAAGCTCCAATCATATCATCCAATCATGGTAATCACTGCCCAATGTGAAATGGATGTAGGGTAATCACGTCGACATTGGACGCTGCCAGCATGGGGCTTCTTTCCTTTGTGGGATTGGATTACTTACTAAAGGAGAACAGCGTTCAAACTCTGCTGTCTGCAATTTTTTTCTGCTTCAGGGGGAGCGGGCGGTCAACCACCGGTGGTCTGCTTTCTTTCTCCATTTTGTCGTTCTGTTCTGATTAAAGCTGGACAGTGTGATTGTGAGTGCTACAAGGTTGTTTGGCTTTGAATTAAGTGCACAAAACTATTTACTATTGCATCTAACTTTACCAATTTCAGTCTCACAGATCCAGGAGGAGAATCTCATGTTCTGTGCTTGTTACTATAACAGGGAGCTGCTGGCAGGATTAGCATCCCTGCACTGTTAGCATCCTCGCCATGGGCATGTGTTCAAAAATCTGGTGAATATTCTGGTCTGACTTTCAGTTGTTTGTGGACAATGTCTTTCCATCTTTGGTGTTAGAGGGATTTATGGCACTAGCTGAAAAAGTTTTATTGAATGTAAATCATGGTCAGTTCTCAAACCAGTGTGTGTGCTCCGCTGTTGTGTTATGTGCTGCGGTGTCAGTATATTGTTCAATGCACATTTACATTCAGTGTTTACTTGTCTATTCGCAGCAGGCTGGGAGGAGAGGGGTTCAGAGGAGGGACGAGGCCACGAAGAGACCCAGAGGCTCGGGGGAGACTTGACACAGAAAGATCAAATGTTCGGTCTTCCTCGAAGACCTTACTTGTTTTTTTTCTTTCTCGCCTTCATCTCCCCTGAATCCCCCAACCTGCCTCCTCTGAGTCAGGGGCTGTCCGCTCTGACTCAGCAGGCCGTCGACACCAAGCTGCTCCCCAATGTAAAAGAACAGACGAGCAGACTTGACACCTGAGCTGTGTCTCAAACATATACAGTGCACTTACATCTGTAGTGCACTCCGTCGCTGATTAGTGCTGTCTCAAATGGAACACTTACGTTAACCACTTGGCGGAAGTGACGGACGCAAATCTGTTTTAGAAATGAAATGAAAAGCTGCCAAAAAGGCTCCTCCTCTTCCGCTACGTAGCCAAGATGGCGCCCGTTTAGGGCGAGAAGTGTCCATCGTTTTACACTGCATTTTTTGACCGTTTGCAGTGCGCCATCCGGGTACTTTCAGTGCACTGAATTCTGCTGGTTCTGTCAGTGTGAACGCCCTAAGCCCTAAAAGTCAGTGCTCGAAGTGCACAAGTGCGCGGTTTGAGACACAGCCACAGACATGTTTGTTTAGCCATGATGACATGGATAACCTATTGTACCCTTCCAATCCAACAAGGCAAAGTAGAGGGAGAGTTCCCTGTCAAGCTATTGGCCATCAGTGCGGAAGTGTATAGTCCATCTATGCACTATGGTGGCAATCAACCAATCGGAGGAAGGTTCCCTCCGTGATGCATTTTGAATGACCCGGTAGATTTGCAGAATGATGCAGAAATGCATAAAAAATGTATAAAAGAATGAACAGACATAAAAAGGTGGAATATATAATAGATAATAGATTGAATGGAAAAATAACTGGGAATGTAAATGAAATTAAAACATGATGTTGCATTTAATGGCATGTTGTATTCATTCAGTAATTTCTCTGTCTTTATGGGAAGAAAACCCTGAAAGATAAAGTTTTTGTGACACTTTTAGATTCAATGAGGTTGACATTTAAGATTTCAAAGTCAGAATTCACAAGAGAGAGACGATATTGAAATGGAGGGATGAACTAATAGAGACATAGGAACAAAAATAGACCAAATCCATTCACTACATTTTTCAGTCTCCTAAGCAAGACCTATCATATCATAATGAATGCCCCAGACAATTCTCTTCTCAAATCAACAGAAGCATGAATCTGAGAAGTTATAATGGCTCAACGAAATAAACTCTAATGTGGGAAAACTATAAATGGAAAATATTTGGTTGCAAGTCAAGTCGAAGGATATAAAGAAATACCTTATATTTGTTCCACTGGAGGTTAATTTCTGATGCTGGTTAATTGGAAACAACTTATTATGTAAATTATTTACTTTCCTTTTGTAACATTTGTTCATGACCCGTGGCTGTAAACCCCCTGACAGTACACGCCATGACGTGTTCCCGCATTAGTGAGGAACCTATTTTGACACATTTGTAAGCATGCTAAAATGTCAGCCCAGTGGACTCAGCGAGGGGGAGGAGGGGGTCCTGTTGTGAGGGGGACTAAATCCTCACATTTAAAAGTGGCTACTGCAGGAAAATAAATAGACCTTGACTGTGAGCAGAGGAAAAAATGCATTTTCTCAGCCAGGACTGGCTGCAACGTAAAGGGCCCTGCTTCTATAAATATCACATTTAAAGATTAGTTGTTTAACATTGACACCAGAAGCAGCGGAGTGTTTCGAGACGATGTCAGTGCAAATAATGAGCTGTAATGAAGACCTCGTCTTCTGATCCTGAGCAGATGACACTTCATTACGTTTACTGCTGTTTTAGACTGAAACACTTTAAAGTGGATCTTTTTATAAATGTAGCTGTTTCTGCCCTTTCCCCTTCCACTGTTCCTCACTGTTATCACTCGAGCTGCTGTCAGACATGCACTGAACTCCGGGTAATCTATATGACAGTCTTTTGAGCGGCTGTTTGTGAGAATGCAAAAGTCTGAGTATATAGTTCCGGACTTTCTCCTGGAGTTTTTCCTGAAAAACAGAGAAGGTCCGAATGAGCTGACGTCAGAATACAGCAGGAGTTCCTCCAGAGGATTCACCATCAACGGGTGAGGTTGTGTTGAAGACATTACTAAAAGACAGACACAAAGATGATTCTCCAGAGTTTATGTCTGAATGAGTAGGAAATCATACCAGTTATTGAATACAGGATTAAGATTAAGATGATGTGTTTAATAGTCCCACATACATGCAAAGGCACACTCATGCAGGTAGGGAAATTTAATCTCTGCTTTTGACCCATCTGTGTGCGGGACACACAGAGCAGTGAGCGACTATGTACAGCGCTCGGGGAGCAGATGTTGGAGGAGTAAGGTGCCTTGCTCAGGGGCACTAGACAGGGTCTAGAGAGACTCTTGGATTTTTGGGCCGATCAATCCAGGTTCGTCTTTCTGTTGTCTTTCCGTGGAATCGAACCAGAGACGAACCAGAGACCTTCTCTGCCTATAGTCCAAGTTTCTGCCACTAGACCACCGCCTCTCTATATATTATATATTATAATTATAATTATAATATTCAAGTTACATAAGGTTTTTCTTTTCATTACGAAGATTAATAATATTAGTTGAATATATTTTAATCCAGATTTTAAGTTAATTTCGGACCTTGAAAACAGCACTTGACAAACCAATCGCACTGAAAAGTTCATTTGGATTAAATACATTTCTATTTAGTTCACACTTTACCTCAAATAATATTTGTAATTTCAAAAAGTTTTGTGGAATAATTACCATCAATTTGACTTATTTTGATTGACATTGCTACTTTCAGGTGCCTTATCTTTTGAATGGGATAGAACCCATCAAACACAATGTACTTTTTGGTGCTCAATAAATTATAAATTAATTCACTGAGGGCTCCTTCAAAAGCATCTTACAACTCAGTGAAAGTTTGGGAGAATAGATTCTGTCAATTGGTTTAATCTTCAGGCCTTGACCCGAGTCTTTTCTCTCCCATCGAATTTACTCCAACAATGTCTGAAGAATACTAAGCAGAGAGTGTATATATAAAACTGTTAAGTATCACATCTAAAGCATTTACCTTGTACTTTACTTGTGACCCCCAAAAACTTTGACTGCAAAATGATTTAGGTATTTGCCTCAGTAGCAATAATGCGCTGGCCTCCTCAGACGAGGGGATTATGCTCATAGTTCCTTCTATAACCCTGATGTCAATGGATTGAAACCATCCTCCGCAAAGACCACTCTCCCAAGAGTCACGATTCTTTCTCATCCACCACTCCAGCATCCCCCGCCGTCATTCTACTGTAATCCCATGAGTTATCGCCCTCTGTCAGGGGTGAGCTTTCTCACCTTGGCGCTGCAGTGGACAGCGTGTTTCCTAATACGTCCAGGAATCTTCTCTGGCTGACCAGCACACAACTCCTACTGTGACTCAAGGTTACAGAGAGAAAACTCAGGAGCCACAAGAAAGTTACTGTACTGGTCCAAACAAACAATACATAAGACGAATCCCTTTGTCACGACCTGTTTTTGAAAAATCAACCAAGGATATGATCATCATTGCAACAGTGAAACAAATAATACTTCCAAATAAGTCGAATGTGGTGTATGTCCACAATTATAAGCTTTTCCATAAATGTTTTATATAGATTCTATTGGCATGTGACAATAAACTTTGATTTGATTTGATTTGATTTGATTTATTGATCACATCTTACACTTTCTTGCCACACTGGACCACGATTGTTTTCTCTGGCAGGTAGAATTTTCAAACAGTTGACCTGCCCTTTATGAATATGAGAGTGGTAAATACCGGCTGCTAGACATCAGTCTGTTTCTGCAGTGAAGACATTTGAACACATTAAGAATTCATTTTCTTTGTTGCAGCACACAAAGACACTTGCCTGCCTATATTATCAAGGGTACAAACCATTTGACAGTCTTTTATAATGTACTACAACTAAACCTCCTGGAGCAGCACTGGACTACAATGGGATTTTGGTATAGCGGCCACACTATGAATTGCAGGATAAATCTTGACCAATACAATTTATTCTTCAAATATTTAAATAATTTAATACAATTGTCTTATGCTGGAATTCAACAGTAAGTCATTCAGCTGTGTTTTATGTACTTGAAAACACAGAAGCCCATGAGATCCCAAAACGTTTTTTTAAAGCTCACACCCAGTGAGGGTTCGTCTTTTGAATGAATGGGATGAGATACAGTTTTAAGGTAATATCCAGGAAAAATACCAGGTCGCAAGGGTTAGAAATCAGAAAGTATCTATTATCATCAATGATTGATGAGTATACAGAATTGATTTCATTTAGTCTCAGGTAATTGGACAAGGGCACAACAGTGAATTCTTAAGGTATATATACATATATATAAGCACTGGATATATGCATATTCAAACTAGAGGCTGCAACAACAAAAGTGTAGGAAAGCAACATATATCCAGTGTTTTTGCATATTCTTTATTTATAGATTAATTATATTTTGTCAAATATATGTAAATTTGAAATTCAGCTGTGACCTTGAAAGGAGTAGTTCACATATAAATCAGTAAAAAATCAGTAACATGAAGTACTTAAGTGAAAGGATAATGACAAAATATACAAAAATATGAATAGACTCAAACTAACAGAAAAATATGTGCAGTATTACAGTCTGTAGAGTGAATGGATTGCACATGAACCATTGACATTGCACAGATGGATGAATATAGCACAGTTAAGAGAGTTATCTGTTGGATGGGATGAAATAATGATATGAACAACTTTATGGAGTTTATTAGATTATAAGTAATTGTTTGAAGTTTGAAATATTTCAAATTTACCCCAAGGACATTTACAGTCATTGCTCTAAGGTTACAATTTGTGAACATACCGGTGGAACTTAAGTCGACCCTAAACCTAACTTAGCTTTCACAGTTTGAATACGAGTCTCTATTTTCAGTAGAGTACATTAGAACGACTACCACAATTGCTCAATCTGTTTCTATGGTATCATGTCATTTGTTCACTATTTGCCTGGATCTATCAAAACCAATGACAAGCATGAAAATAATTAAAGAGTGGAGAAAATGAATGAATAATTGGCTAAGCCTGTAAGGTCATGACAGTCAGGAACACGCATGTAGCAAGACAAAGAAGCTACTGCTGTGCAGGAAAGTTTCCAGATGTTTGCTGCCAAGTAGTGAAGCGATGTTCAATTCACCTCATGCTCTGTTAAATTTCACAGTGGCCTCACAGATTTGGAAAGATGTTCGGCGGTCATTATCTATTTAACTTGGAGCAGCGTGTGGTGTGGTCTAGCTGAAGGGAGTCTGGAGTAAGGTCAGTTTTGTTAATTAGCTGGAGTAGAGACCTGCCCTCGGTACTGGAAGCTGAGGAACATTGAGAGGAAGTTTCACGATGGGCTTCCTTTAATCCTCGTGTAAGAGGGACGAGTCAAAAGTTCTGTACACTGTGCGTCACCCATGGACAAGTGCCAATAATGACTTCAAAATGTCCACCCCTTTCAATCCCCTTTCATTTGCTGCACTTTCCTATTCATGCGGACGGCTCTTTCCTCCAGACCTGCATGTCATTGTAGCATAGCAGTCGGTCCTATACGAAATGACTCTGTGAGGGAGGTCAGAGATGAATAGAATACAGACGGTGAGTAGGACCGCCACTACACAATGGGATATCAAAAGAAAATGTCACAGTACCCTCACACATTCAACAGGAATAACGCCTCCACCTCTCAGCGGCTTCGTGAGGACTCATGAGTGTGACTCATTTCCACTACTTGTGCTGTCAGTTCAATGTCATCAACAAAATGGTTGCCCAGTCATAACGATACAATGCCTTAAATAGACAGCAGAGACACATAGTTTTACCTCTGCAGAATATTTGAATGTTTCTCCCACTCTCCAGAAATTTAGCCAAGATTTCACAGATCATATTCCTGCCATTGTTCACATTTGGAGCCAGAGTCTCTGCAGTAGTGATCAGGGGATGGATTTGCGGTAGCGAGTTTCGTTGATCGTCGTGCTGGACTTACTCCGAATCAGTGTTACCTGTCAATCATTGCATTTCAACCCATTTGTATGGCATCAAATAATAAAATAAAACCAGGAAAATGTTAAACCTAGACGTAAATTCAAATGATATAAGAACGTCCCAAAGGGATAGTCAGCATCATTGAAAGAAATATTTAACGTGTTCTTAGTTTGCTGCATGTCCTCTATGCTAACATTGCGTAGGTGGGATTAATGCCCAATAAAGCTTTCAGTCACCAAGTGGCGATCAAGATGCTCTAGTTTCACGTTTCTTGAGCTGTCATGTCATCCATCTTTATAGTCTATGGTTACCACAGTCATGCAACCTACAAAGTGGGAGCTAAAGCAATCTTTATAAACTTTATTGTTCTGCTCAATCTAGATTTGTTTACTAGCTTTCTTTTATTTGTTTGTTTGTCCAACATTAGGCTTCACAAAGGTATGTCTCTCTGTGTCTATGGTGATGATGGTGAATGGTCACACTGTCAAAACCCAGCAGAAAGTTGTGCTGTAACCTCAGCGCTCCGTTTGTACTTCACACTATGTACAAGACACAAACACAGAAAAACAGGGAGATGACAGTGTTCAAATCATAAAGAGTTACTGAGCCTAACATACAGTATATAGCCCCACTTACACCTGGCATTGGTCTTCTAGGTGTTCAGATTGCAATCAGGTGGCCTGACAACACGATATTGCAAAGAAACCCTGAGGACGTATTGTGATCTCATCGGTCTAATCAACTCTGGAGGTGGCTGTCAATCTGCGTACAAGTACGTGGGTAGACATAACACGCATATGACAGCACCAAACCGGAGAGGTAGCAGCAATTATCCGGTAAACACACAAAGAAGTCTTTTCCTCAGTCCTCACATTACGCAAGACTTCGGTAGATCAGTGTGAGGAGGAGAAAAATGAAAAAGCAAGCAAACACAACAATGCAGCATCAGAGACGGATTCCATCTTTCTCTGTTCTGTTTCTTCTTTCCTATGTTGTTGTTTGCATGGAGGGGCACCAACGAGAGGAGGAGGTAGTGTGAGCTGGACACAGCGATCAGATGGGAATCAGACCAGGTGTAAATTAAATCAGTTTAAAATCCCATCAAGGTCCAATCTGGATGTAAAATGCATTTTATTGCCAGCACTGAAAAAGCAGACCTCGCTTTATTAAAAACCTTTTTATATGCATGCAGGGTTATTATAAAGCAATCCTCACGGCTAATTCACAGCTGAAATACAAGGAGTTTCCAACATATGCTGTTAATAGAATAGCTCATCTGGTCATTAGCTTGCCCAGGTCGAAAATTGTGGTTTGGACAAATTAGCTTTTTTACTTTTTTCCCTAAATCTGGATTTGTGTTCTGCTCTTAGTTTATACTAAAATGTGTGGAGCCTGAACACATGGCGGTCTGCTGTTGACCAACTCTGAGGAGGAATAAGGACTCGGGCTGGTATTTAGCTGTCACCATGTGCGTGTGACTGTGTGTGTGTGTGTGAGAGAGAGAGTTTGTGTGTACGTGTGTTAGTAACTCAGTACCAGTCTGACGCCAGCACCACAGGGTGTCTGGTCTCGGCTCAAACCCCAATCCTGACCCTTCGTCCTCCTTTTCACCTTAAAAGCAGGCCCACATAACAACACGCACAAACACACTACACACACACACACATACACTCTCTCACTCACATGTTCCTGCTGGTGTGCTAATCCCATTGCTATGTAAGAGGCAGTACCACAGGGACTCTCATCAGCCTACCTGTCAGCCCCCTCCAGATCAACTCTCCAGCGGTTCACTGCAAACACGTAGCAGCCCAGCAGGGTGCCAATACATCCGCAGGTTCAGACCTCGTCTCTGCTCCCTGGCGTCATTTCGAATCCAAAACAAACGTACATTCCACATGCATATAACTTCAGCACAGTGGGTTCACATGCACAGACACATTCCGCTGGAGATAACAGCTTTAACCTTCAAATACACCAATTTTTTTAAAACACCGGCATGTGTCATTTCTGTTTTCTCAACATCTCGTATATTACACGAGCGATAAACATTGTCCCCCCCCCCTAATCTGGAGACGTAAAAATTGCATCGATTGTGTTATCAAGAGAGCGCGAAAAACAATCTGCACTCACTCAATTTGTAATGAACAGGAATCTGAGTCTGTCGAGTCAATTCAGATTGTCCTGAATAAAATTGATATGCAGCAGCTTCTAATAAAAAGTGTTCCCATATCCCAGCTAAATAGAATAAATATAAGATATGTCATTTAATATCAGTGACACAGCCACAGGATTTTGTTTATTTTGTCAGTGAAGAGAAAGTGGAGGCAGCCAATGCATGAGAGCAGAACAAATACAGTGTTTTCCCTCCCATTGCAGCGTCTGACAGGGAGAACAAATAGCACAGATTTCCAAATCCACTCTTTTCCCCTCTCTCTCTCTCTTTCTCCTTTTCCCTGGATTTCCCCCCTTCTCTTCCAACTCGCCTGCAGATGGCGGATGCCATATTAGATGTTTTCTTTTTGCACATCAAACCAGAGGTCACAGCTGCACTGCTCCTAAACCAGCCACAGATGTGTCGGCACAGTTACCTGACAACCGGGGCAGATGGAACACTTTCCGTGGCTGGAAGTGAAAAGCACAAAAACACAAGTGTTGTTTCGCCAGAAACTACTTTGGCTCCCCGGGGAGAACCACCGAGATCAGAGCAGCAGAATAAAGACAAATTCGCCAAGTTTGTGACGAGTTGGTTTCGCCACCTACAGCAGCTGCAGCGCTGACGGAACGGAAACACTCTGCAGACGTGAAGGAAGGGGAGGACGGCGTAACGCAGCTTTGTAACTATTTAGACAATAATGCTCGAATATTAATGATTTAAATGATTTATTTATGTTTGCTTTTTTGACGGAGCAGAGCATGCACGCTATCAGGCTTGGCCTACAGAGCAGCGAGGGGAGAAGGCCTTGTCAGCATTATGTTTGGTCTGTCAGATAGATTAACATGTTAAAATATGTACATATTAAAAACCACAGAGCAATTTACATGATCAGGCCGTCCCAGGGTGCTGCTGCGGGCGTGATTACTGCACCAAGACTGAAACAGTATGTTCTCAAATACAGTCCAATAATGAGATTTACATCCCCGTTTTAGCACACACCTATTATAATCTGTGGTACACAAAGGCTGAACGTGACTGAGACTGAGAATGAACTGATTTGAATATGGACCAGACTTTTAATCAAGTCTGTGTTCCCACTGCCAGGATTTGCTTTTTTTTTGACTCGTGTGTTATATTTATTTATTTCTCTGAGAAACGCTGCCGCAATCACCCTTTCATCACTGAAATATTTGCATATCATAGTCAATTCCTGGATGTGCAATTACACATAATGCCCTGTGGGATTTATAGTGACATTATGATTCAGGGTTGAGCCATCAAGAATGCATAGATGTGCAGTGTGTAAGTCGTGATGGTGCTGCCCGAGCCTCTTTTCATTCACTGTGGAGAGGTAAATCAGAGATGTCACATGGGTGTTGGTAAATCTCAGTGCGTTTGATTCATTTGATATTGGATGTGCATTTTAGAGGTTGGGATAAAACGGAAGCTCATGCAACATGCAACGCACTCACAGCCGAGGCACTCTGCAGAGCACGTAATGACAGCAGTCGTGGAGCGAACACAACAAGCGGGCTGAGGCCGGGGAAAAGACATAAAACCAGGATTTACTGTCAACTCGTGGAGCTGCAGGACAGTAAAACAGTTTCTTTTAAAAGCAGCGCACTACACATGTTGCACATAAAGCATCATGTGCCCTGTAAACAAGTCGTGAGTGCGCTGTTCACCACCGCTTACTATCACCGAGCCACCACTGTTACACCATGATGATGAGGATGGATGATAATTAGAGCTGTCAAATAATCCTGTCTTTAGTGTGACTGACTCACCAGAAAGTAACACGCTGACATTGTGATGTTGCAGGCAAAGCCTTTGTATGATCTTATTCGCTCACACCCACACCATTGATATGTCAATTCCTGATTTGCTACCTCCTTTACTTTTATGGCAGTGCAGTGCCCATTGTAAACCTGTCTCTTTTAAATGGGCTGCGGGGATGCCGGTTGCATTTTTTTTCTAAATCAAAGTAACCTCCAATGATTGAGCTGCAGCAAGTAAAGAGTGGCGGCTGGACTCAGTCCACAGAACCCTGAAGCTGCACCATCGCTGCTGCTGCACAAAGAGCTGAGCACCTGTTTATTCAAAGTCGACTCGGCAGGCAGAACCTTGAAATGGACAATCACTTGTCATTCCAGTGGTTGCCACCACTGAGCGCTGGATGCCTGTTTATTCAAAGTTTAGGTATATTGAACAATTGTGTCTGAATTACAGAAAATTCCGCATTTCTCTTCCTTGGGCCCTTAATATATAATAATTAATTATAAGTGTGAAGCAGATAAGAGGAGCGGTTCCCTGTTCCACATATAGACCAACCTCAGAGTCCATCAGCTATTATCCAATGAGAAATAAGCCTCTGGGGCAACAACCAATACTTCAGACCTCCCATTGAAGACAGCCAACTCTGTGTTCTGTACAAACAGTTTACAGTCCAACTACTTTGAGTTAAATGTTTATCCACACAAAGCACAAACAATGATACAGTCGTTTTGGGCTGTTATCTATAAATAGCAAAGTGCATGTTAATAAAGGTAAATTAAAAAGCTGATTTTAATTTTGTTCAATGTGTTCCACCTGTTTTTTTTCCGTGCTGACCACGCGGACAAGTCATACATGATTGGTGTAACTGGAAATGGAAACCAGAAGGCTTCCGGCCCCAGAATCTTCTCCCTCGCTTACAGATGAATATTCACAAGCATAATCGTTTTTTTAGAGCTTACATCCAGACAGACAGACAGAAACTACCACAATTATTAGAAAGGTAATATGCTAAATACTGACAAGATTGTTATAGATCACGGAGGTGGATCATTATTTTCAGACACTCAATGATTATTTTTAAAGTGATTCAAAAGCAACATGGTTCAAACACTGGGAAGGAGTAATTGGTTGAGCTGTCTGTTTGTAGAAAGTATTCAGATGGCTCTTAACGAACCAAGATACATTTGTTAATATTGATTCTCACTAGTTTAGGTTATAAGCTGATGAGGAGTTTGTCATTTATTCATGAAAGAGTTTTAGTATAGAGCTCTTAGTCACAGTCAAAGAAAATGACTAAGAAAGAAAAAGCTCAGATTCTCCATGTTTTAATTGATTAAAGCAGATGGTGATTACAAATGACAGCCTTTGAATTGAGGTACGACAATAAGTGCAACTGGGAAACGTACAAAGGAAAGTTATAAAGTAAAGCAACAACACACACTGTCTTATTGTATTCATGACAGACGTGCCGGAGAAAGTCTTAATGTAGAAAGTTGTCAATGTCACTTTGAATGAAACAACTCAATGTTCTATGTGGAGATGACTTCGGTTATCAAAGATT
Source organism: Pseudopleuronectes americanus (assembly GCA_038501795.1). Lineage (NCBI taxonomy): Eukaryota > Metazoa > Chordata > Actinopteri > Pleuronectiformes > Pleuronectidae > Pseudopleuronectes > Pseudopleuronectes americanus. The sequence continues at coordinate 5,060,148 of CM076734.1, read as the reverse complement.
TAATTCTTCTTACGTTCTTTACAAACAGTAACGAGTGCTGTGATTGATTGAGACGGCGGCAGGTTCTGTTATGTTTTTGTGGAGGGACATTTTTTTGTCCAGTCCATCAAATGCTCATGAAAAGTACAAAAAACAACAAAAAACAGTGAAAGCTTCAAAAAACACTCTGACAGAGGTGAGTGCTCCTCTAAAATGTGACAATCAGAAGTTACGCCCCACAAATGGTTTTGGGGGAAATAAAATAAATCAGCACTGCAGAGTTGTTGTGTGGACAACCTGTTATTTTGTGTTTCTCGGTGTGTGTGTGAGCGTTTGTGTGTGTGTGTGTAAAACCAATTTTACGCGGATGACTTTGACCGTTAATTGAAATTTAATTGGAAAGTGTAGGTCACAGATTTGTGTAAACATTTGAGCAGATACCATTAAAGTGCGGAATCTGTTTGGACACACTTGTTCCCTGGTTACTCTGCGTTAGAATAGCTGCTTGTGTCACAGCTCCAACAGTAAAGTTTGATAAAATGCATGGACATAGGTAACTTAATATGTTATACTGGTGTAGAATTGATAAATCAAGGTTTTTCATTGTCTTCCCTCCAAGTCTTGTTTTTTCAATACTGACAGAGACACTGTGTCGGCGATGTGCATTCATTGATGTCCAATGGAGCCAGCCTGGATGTAGTCCTTGACCCCAACAATCCCTGAGGGCACAGGGTTGGAGCCTGGCCTTTTGGTGTTTCCTCCTAGCCAGTCAACGCCGCCTCTGCTGCCAGTAACACAGCTCTAACTTCAACTCTGACCTCAGATGCTGCTCCGCGGCTCGTCCACCAGCCAGTCAGGGCAGCCCAGGGCCAAGCCTCTCGGGGATCCAGGTCTGTGTGGTCTTGGTGGAGACGTTAGTGGAGGAGAGGCGGATTTCTATATATATGTATGTGTGTGTGTGTGTGTGTGTGTGAGAGAGAGAGAGTGTTCATGTTCCCCAGTGAGAGAACAATACAAGTAGGCACATATTTATGTCTGTGTGGTCACATGCAAACTAAGCTCCAGCCTGGATCATATCTTTTTTTTTGGTCTACTCCAGTTCTTGTTCTTTGCTCCTTATCCCCAGGCCCACATCCTAATTACAAGCAGTTTGGTTAGGTGGAAATGTGAACCCAGGAAGTCCGACAGTGCCAAGACAGTTTGTCCTTTGATCGTCTCACAGGCTGAGCCGCTGGTGGGCCGCGGCACAGAGGCTTCGGGGGGGCCACAGCACCATTCAAATGTCACGGTTTTTACCCAAGAAATTAGAAAAATAAGGAGGTAATAATTGGAAAAGTAAAACACATTTCACCGAATTAGCAACAGAGGAAGAATTTGGCAGTGAGGCCACATCAGTGTGTAGCATGTTCATTTAATGGAGGACCATGAAGGACAGAGTGACCTTGGATTCCAGGCCAGGTTCAGAGGAGCGCTGTGAATCTCCAGGGACAGACTGAAGATGGATGAGAGATGGTCTGAGAGATGGTGCTACATTCAATATTAATAAACTTTGAAGGCAGCGTGCCGACAGCGTGCTAACTGTCTGTAGATAGAGTTGAACACGTCGTCTTCCACATCCTCAGATTACCCACAGTAGTGTTGAGCAACTGGTGGCAAGACCATGTTGATATTTCATCATATCGGACTGAGGCTAAAGACAGTCACGGATTTTGCAGGTGCTGATCTCTGCCATGGCAACAACATTTGTAGACTCACTTCCTCTTTCGCAATCTATCCACAAAGTGTTTGCTCCTGTCAGGGATCAAGCACAAACATAGCTCGAAACCAAAAACCACCTCTTACTTTTTTTATGTCGAAGTTGTTTAGTGAGTTGGTTTTAAAGGGGAACGCTGTCTGACCGCTACTAACCTCTGACACAGGTGGTTTCTGAGATTCCTTCAAAAACACGTTTTAAACGCAGTGTATCCTGTTGTTTAGGAAAGACCAGTTTTTTTGGGAATCAATCGGAATAATTCCGTTTTAATCGAAAAATTCCGTTTTGACATTTAAACTTTTGTATGTCTCATGCCTAAAGTCAAAAAAAATTACTGGAAGAAAAATTATGATAATTAAAAAATTTACTACTTCAGTGTTTTAATAGTCCTAGAGAAACACTGCAATAGACAGTTATTATTTTGGGGTCTGTCTGTTGTTGTTTTTGTTATTGTAGATAGTCTGTATTTAACTTCTGACTGTGTTTGGAGTATAACTACAACATCTCTCTTTTTCTCTATGTGGTACATGTAGAGTAGAGTGGCTCTCTTACTGGTGCAGTGTAATGAATCTTGCTGCCTTCAATGTCCGGGTGCTGTTCTTAAGCTGCATGGACGAGTGTCCCCAGGCTGCGTGCCGTGTCGGTGACATCATTAGGTCCACCACGTATGGACGTGCCCTTCACAGACACACAAGAGCACAGGAGATCAACCTTCATGGTGAAGGTACGGTGCAAATAGATTTCTATTCTGAAAATGCCTGATAACTGTGTCTGTTTGCAGGAAACAAACAGCCGAGTGAGAGCGGCTGTGGCTGAGGGGCTGATAATGAACCACACAAATTGCCCCTTCTCATAGAGAAATTGTTGCACATAGACTGTATGAATGTGTGTGAGATTGGTCTAAACTGTACTATAAAGTGCTTTGAGTGGTCCTCAAGACTGGAAAAGCTCTATATAAATACAGACCATTTACCAAGTTGCTGAGCGGTTTGACAAAGTGCCTGAAGTGTCAAACATTAAAAATGTTTCAACTATATTTGATCTCTTTTCTCTCCACAAAGCACCTTAAAAATATGTCAAGATAAGTGCTCAAAAGATAAAGATAATCATTAAGATTGTTTTATTTTCATTTTGTGAGTGGCCTCAAGGAAGTATGAGTAGCAATTCATCGTATTACCCACTGTGGATTAAAATAACCTAGTAACTTAAAATGGAAAACATTCTAAAAACAGGTACATTTACCTGTTAATGGTTTTAGGCATACAGCAACCCCTGGTGGTTCTCGTGTTGATCATTTTTTGATACAAATAACAAAAGTAAATCGATTGTAACATAATAAAGAGTTGCTATAAAAAAAGGTCCAGAGGAGCCCAAACTCAGGAGGTCAGAAGACACTAAGGAGCTTAATGACCCCGTCTGAAATGCAAGGAGCTTATATACACACATGGGGTAGCCCTCCCCAGACACACTATAGACACACTAACCCCCCAAACCCTAACCCTAGGGGAGACTTGACCAACAGCAACATTAAACATCTAACAACCTTCAAGTTCTCCAAACATAATGAACCTATCAAAATAAATTATCTACAAAGAAAGAATTAGCCTCCAGCTAATACTAAAAAAAAGCCCACACAAAAAGGATTTATGAGAATTCAAGTGCCCCTTTCTTCCATCTCTCTGATGGCTTCTTCTCTTCCTCTGGGCTTCACTTGAAAAGCCGTGTTTCCCGGGCTGCAGGCTGTTTGCCAGAGGAGCTTGGTAAAATCTAAAACAAAGGTGAGTGGTACTTGCAATATAAAGAAGCCTGCGATAGATGGTTAACTAATTGGTGTGAGGCCCAAATAAGAAATCAAAGAGTAACAAATGGAATTGATTATATTGTTTGATATATTAAAGCTAAACAATATCTGAGTGTAAAATGTGAGTGAATATAAAGAACGGCTGGTGGAGAACAACTGTTGTGCCTCAATAAAACAGAACTGTTAATTCATTTCCCAGCTCTTGCTAATAACCTCGACTGACTGCAGCTAAGAAACAAACCTATGGAAAACTAGACGAGTACTTGGAAAGGACATACTGTACCTCCGCCAGGGCCAACACCACATGGTTTTCTTAGATATTAATATACATATAAAATAGTAGAAGAACTCAAATCTAGTAAAAAAAAAGAGGTGTCCTGTTTGTCTAGGGTAGCTTTACAATTTGGCACTAGTTAGGAGTCAGTGGGTCATATGTGAATTCCTCCACCAAGGCCCAACAGTCCCCTAATGAACCCACAGTTAAATTCACAAGATCCAGATTTTTATTTTGCTCAAACAAACACAAACAAATGCAGATGGGAATGTTTACAATGACACTCAGTGGAGTGTGTACCTCTGCCAATGTCTCCTTAAGAAACCAAATTTAAATTCACTAGATATTGAGTTTTACTTGATTCTACAGCATATTGCAAACACTTGTAGATATAGGCCTCTCATTTCTTTTTTTTTGTCTTAATAAAAACTGACCATTGATCTGCATCCAAATCCAAATTTTACTTCTCTGACCCATAATCTGTCCATATGTTTTTGCGTGATCCTTCTCACTAACTAACACAGATGAAACAATAACCTCCTTGGCGGAGGTAGCTAAGTTTTGAAACAAATCTGAAATCGTAAGGTGGGCAAAAATGTACGTAATTTATAATTATATATTTATTTTTCCTTCCAGGAAAGTTGAGGATATCATAAAGCCTTCTCTTTGTCCAGAGGGCCGATTTTCAGTCCCGTTTACTTAGTCATCGCTTGTTTTCTCATGTAAGTGTACCTGCATTATTATCACTGTTAAAAAGGCCATCATGCTGTGGATAGTGCTCCTAACAGTTACAGAGGTGGCTCATTGCTGCTAACGGCAGCTATCGCCTCACTAGTTAACTTATAATCGCGGCATTCTCTAAATGTATTAGCATTAAATATGACAATGCATTAATCACATCCAGGAGCAGAGATTCAAATGCTCTCAGAGTGGCAGCGATGTAATGACTCAACAAATTTGCCATCTGTATTAGTCAGAAGTGAGTGGCGTTATCTCAGTGCCCCGTCTCCTCTCCGCCTGTGTAATGAAGACTGCTGGAAGCCTCTCCGACTGCTCGGAGCAGAGCGGGCACATGTCTTCATCCAGCCGACTTCCAACTGACAAGCCGCCCCCGCCGCCGTCTCCTCCTCGTCCTCCCCGCCCCTTTCCACCAATTAGCTCCAGTATTAGCATATGCACTCTATTTGCATGAGCAACGACTAATTCCTGGTGTCATCGCACAGCTGTCAAAGCAGATTAGCCAGACTAGCAGTCAGAGAGATCCCTGTCTTATCTTCCGTCTCAACGTTGGATCAGGCTCCGGTGGAAAAACACAATAAAATACAATACATGCACGCCATCAGAGACCTTGTCGCAATCATCCGGCGGGAGCATCGCCGCCACGCCAGACATGATTTCAAGCCTCCGCGGACGGGCCCCTGCCGAGGCAGCGTGCTGTGGGCTCAGATGTGGCTCTCCATTATCACCGGTGCACAACGAGTTGCGTCGTGCTGATGCAGAGATAAAGTTTGAGCGTGCCGGTGGTATTTCCTGTTTGCGTGGGAGATGAATAATACTGGCTTGGCCCTCTGCCCGAGTATATACGAGGGCACAAAATATTTGTTTCAAGTGTTTGTGCAGGGTGGCTGCTTATGGCGAGCTTGTTTTTGGTCCGCTGATTGAAAGAATCACACCGTGTGTTGTTGTTTTTTACAGTGAAGAAATGTATTTCAGATTTCTTGCTCTTCATGCAACCCTGCTCTCTGTGTGTGTCTGTCAATCCTTTGTCCTGCATCTCACATGAAACTTTTAACACACTTTGTTCCTTGACTTCTGTCTGAACTCACTCATACGTCCATCATCATATGAGTTATTTATATCCATTTCACTATGCTTGGAATGTGTTTACTCAAAATGTTGGAGCAGACTGTAATGTCTATAGACGGCAGTATTAACAAAAATAATCTTAATAATTTCAGAACATATGGCTTTTATGTAATATCTCTTATGTAGATTCCCCTTTCCACAGAGAAAAGACTTTGGGCCTGATAAGAATAAAGAAACTCATTCATTTAAATTATAATTTTGGCTTTGTATCAAAGTTACTAATTCTTTATCTACAAATGTTTACGTTTTACTACATATCTCTTTATTTGGTATCTCATACTTTCATTTTAACATCTGATGTACATTCTCTTTATTACATGTGATACTTATTAAATCAAATCCAATATGAGTCAAATAAGAGAATTTCCAAGAAATGAAAAAGCAATTATCAAAACACAGAGAAGTAAATAAAAACAAATAAAATCTGTCATATATCATTTTTACCTTTATTTTTATTTGTCTCCATTAACTCTTGAACAATTGCCTTTGTTTCAAGGCAGAAACTGGCTTTCATAATTTCCATACTCTGTCAACCTCAATGTTATTGTGTGTCTTTTACGTGCACGCACGCACACGCGCACACACACACACTTATTTAATTACTATTTGTCTAATCTACTTTTGTTTCCTTGTCTTTGTTTCGTGGCAGAACTGCCCTTCCCTACTCTTGCCGACCTCACTGCCCCACACAGACACACAGACGTACTGTACATGTTCTCCTGGCAGCTGACGGAGCGGTATGGGGTTAAAAAATAAATACGTACCGTTATTAATGTGAAGGGAGTTCTGACTGCTGCCGTGATTGATGACATTTAGGGTAAAAAACAACAGCTTGTGGGCCAGAGGACGGACTTATCACGTGAAAGCAGTGATAAGATAAACAGTAATATCAAGGGTGAGCCCTCCTTGGCTGCAGCAACCACTCACTTATTTCCTGTGTTTACTACAGTGTTTGGAATGAAATATTATGTTTAATTTAGGTTTTTCTTCTCAGTTAAAAACTGTTCTCCCCTCCCTTCACTTAGTTCCAAAGTGATTGCTTTACATTTTTTTACAGACGCTTAAACGAGCTCTTCACTTAATGTCAAAACATACCAGATCTTTTGAACATCTTTTTTTTAATTATCTGAAAGTGAGATCCATGTGATATAGACCAGAGGTTTATAAGGTTAAATATTAATAAATGTCCAATGTATGGTGATATTGCATGTTTTTGTAATTTTACAGATACCAATGGGGCAAATTAAAGGTGACTTGGAAAAATGTATAAAGATCAAAGTAAAGTGTTGCGTATTTTTAATGACTGATGTTAGTAAATGTTACCAATCAGTACTAAGTACTACTGTAAACTCAAAGTCATTAAGTTAACATAACAGAAATATCCTAATATGAGAGAGGATACACATTGTCCAGCTGCCAAGCTTTAACTATACATTAAATCAAAAAGAAAAACTCCCTTATACATATAACCATCAATAAAAATGTAATATGATTTGACAAAAAGAGCTATTTGTTTATTATCAATTCATTACGATAAATTAGTACCATTAACCGATTGCTTATTTTATTTACTTTCTTAATTCGGTTTTATTTTCCAGGGTGGGATTATTCCAAATAGAAATAAAAGCCTCTTCTGGTCACTTACTGTTAGTCCAGATTATAACTTAGAATATATTTAATTCATCGTGTTTATTTGGATAATATATTCAAGGTATTTGAAGTGAATTGAACATGGCACACTGACAACATGGATCTCATCCTGCAAACCTCTGCCATGTTTTTAATTTATTTCATCATTTATTCAGATCCCTCTCTGCTGTGCCTCCCCGCACTCAGCTCTGATTTCAGGAAGAAATAACTGCAGGTGACCTGCAAGTGAACCTGTGCAGGACTGAGGGGTAACCTGAGCACCCATGACATAAGTTTTGATCATTTAATTTGTCACAAAAAGTCAAAGCTTAGATTTCCTCAAAACAACCTCAGAGTGGAAACTTGCCGACAGCGAGGTAGAAGTCTTTGTGCCCGGGCTTGGAGAACATCCTGCTACTGGTAAGTTGATATCACAGGAATAAGTTCCCTCTCATTAACGTAACGAGAGAAGGAATGACACAGTCCTCGGTGATTGCAGCTGTATTTCAACTGGGATCTCAGTGTCAACACCGCAGAGGATTATTACAAGGCACAGTAGTGTCTCTCCCTGTCCCTCTGTTTGCCATCACACTGTAATGTCTGACAATTAAGATCTAATCTCCTCCACTGGCTCTCGCAGCTAGCATGCCAGCCCACCGCTGATCAAGATAAGCAACAATCACTTTGATTCCTGAATTGGAGCGTAACAAAAACTGCCATCTCTGTCGTCTCACATTACCGTGAACACTGCAACAACCTTTTATCCCACCAATATTTGGCTTGGCACAGCCGTCAGGTTGACGTGCACAACAAGGAGGCCAGGAAGTAAAAGCATTCCTTCTCTCTCCGCTGCTGGAATGCCCCCGTGTTTTTAAGCCAGACCTCAGCTTTTGTTCCGGGCTTTGGCTTTTCAATAATAAATAATGCATCTGAATCATTAGTTTGTTCACTACGGAGGTGGACCAGGGGAACTCTGTTTCACCCCCCGGGTCATAAATCAAGCAGAAAAAGCTGTCAAGAACAGGACCCCAAACTGACAACATGCCTTTACTAGCCCTGGATTGCCAACTGTCAGACCCTGTTGCGTTTCGGGCGCCCACAGGTCCTCACAGGCTCACAGCTTTGCGCTAATGATCAAACCCGTGACAAATGTGTGTGTGTGTGTGTGAGATATTTGGCAAACGGGAGCTGTGTCAGATTTAGCTGGCTTAGAGAGCTGCATTTCACCCTCCAACAGAATGCCGAGATCAGTCTGGCAAGAAAAACGCCGAGCTTTCCCGACGATGTCCTCGCTAATAGTGACGGTAAACGGACCAGTGAGGAGGAGCTCCTCCTTCTTCTAGTTGTTTATGCACAGATTTGTCGCCCTGTGATGCTCATTTTGGAAATGTTCCCTTTACGAAAGCACACCGCCAAGCTGTCTCTACTTTATATCAGGACCAATGGGATGATGCCACTCTTTCCATGGACCTAACCAAGCTGCGCTCTCGGTCTGGCTCACTGTTGGCCAGCTCTCCCAGTGTGAGTGCATGTTGCATGCCTGTATGTATAATGTATGCTACGTATTCTTTGAGGAAGTCGGCTTTTTCAAAATCACTCTGTCATTTTGAATCCAAATCAATGTTGTTCTGTGGAGTCGGTTGCCCGATGCAGGGTCAGCGCAGGGCAGACATCCAGCAGCCAAGGCATCACATAGCACACACATTTATTAAAGCCTTTGTACGTTGTGTCCATTCAGTCGGTGAGAGTGACTGTTTCCAGGCTCAATCAGTGCATTGTGCTCGGGGTGATGATCACCTGACGGGTCATGCTGCTCTCCGTGATTAGATCAATAAATAATTTCAGGGGGAAAATCATAACAGCACAACTCACATGACTGTCAGAGAAAAATAACTAGATGTGTGTACAGTTCTGTGTGTGTGTGTGTGTGTGGGTGTGTGTGTGATTGCGAGTGTGTGAGCTGCCTGCTGCTTCTCCGGGTCCCTTCCGGTGGCAGCAGCCCAGGGAGCTCTGCTCTCATTAGGAGCGCCACGGGCCAACTCAACACTACTCCATCCATGACACAGATTCTGCATGAGGAATGAAGAGCGTGTGGGCGAGACGGAGCCAGCTGGTGGGAGCTGAACACTCGCCGCAGCCCGAGCACAGTGGAGGGTTAGAAGCATGAAAATGGAGCTTTGTGTTGGGCCGAGCGAACTACTCTTCAAAATGTACCATGAGTTATTGTCCTTGTATGGTGCCCGTGCGTATGAACAGTGAGAATTAGCATTACTGCTAATCATGTACATTGAGATAAAGAGAAGTGAAATCTGATATATAATCAATAAATCATTGCTGTTCTATGAAGAGCCTGTTCTTACCCAACAGCAGGAATAGGCGCAGTATGAAAGGGCCCAGTATATCTTAAATAAACCAGTTTGGACACCATGATATAAAACCTAATATGACTGGCCATATGTGAAGGTCTGAAAACTTGTAGTTTCTGTTCAATGCAACGAAAGTTATTTATTTAAACATTAAACAATCTCATGGTTTTAAACTCAGTTGTACCCATGAAAACTGATTGGAAAACTACAACAGGTAAGCACTAAACTTCTGAAATTCTCCGGAGGGGCGTGAATGTGTGAATGCTTGAATCAGTAGCTGCAGACATTCTCCTGAGTTTATACTTTAAAAAAACTTGTGTTGATGACCTTTTTATCACCCCACAAACCCCAAACTTTAAAATAACCAAAAGAACACAAAGATCTCAATTAAAAAGAGGAGTCTAACCAGAAGGCCCCGACAAACCTGGTCAGATAAAAAGATTGGAAAGTTTTTGGTGATAAGGACCGATGCTTGTGTTGATGTGTTGCAAACAAAAACCTGATTTCTCCGCAGCTGAATTAATACGTTCATCCTGACTCCTACATTCTCTCCCAAGAAGCCAGCCCTCACCTGAACTCTCCAGAAGATTCCCATGTTGCTGTGAACGCATCTGACCGGAGAATCTCCCGCTGTGCTGTACATGTGTGAGGGGCTCTGTGTTCTGTGTTTGTGGCTTGAAGGTTACATATATATATTTCATGTAACCTTGTCTTTAACCTTGATCTTGACCTTGATATGTCCTTGGCAGCTTTAGACAATTTAATAAGTAATTAAGTATGTCCATAAACACATCCGTCCATACAGATTCGGTTTGCTACAAACACAAGATGCTGTTTGGCTCTGGCACCATTGCAAACAAGTAATAAATGAAAGTGAGAAAAGGTGTAGGAGTGGTTAGAAAAAGTTTACACTTTTTATTTAAAAAAGACTGAAAAACCCTGTGAAGTTGCATTATGGAAAGTTTAGGATCTAAATGTATAAAATAGTCAGGATTTATAAAACCTAATGAAAGTGAAATGTTAAAAGGTTGTCTTTTTCAATTTCAGTTCATTTTCAGTGTCTTTTTTTTATATATATGAGGAAAATCAAAAGACACGTGCAATCTACCCTGTTATTATGTGCAATCAGAGCGTGGGGGGGGGACAGAGACTGAGAAAAAGAGTTACAGCTGTTTGGTGGGATTGTACAGAAAGACAGAGAACACTGAGTTCATGTTTATTCCCCCCCCACATGGCCTGTTCAGACAAAACATTAATAATCTGTGTTAACAATGACACAAGCATCTGCTCTTCATATACTCTAAAGCAGATGAGCAGGGCGAGTGGAGTGAATAGAAAAGGAGGTCAGGACACCTGGTGCAGTCCGGTTTGACGCTCAACACCTGAGTTACCAGAAAAAAGGTGTCGCATCCGAGGAGCTGGAGAGAATCAGATCCACGCCAAGCCCATCTGTTACTGCCATAAATTATAGAGTAGACAAGTAGTGAAGGAGATGTGAGCACTGACTAATCAGCCTGCTGATTGGATAAGGTTTCAAGAGCGCGTATAGAGCGAGTTGGTATGCATATACACGCCCGCCACTCCACAAATGTCTGGAAAACAACTACTGGACAAACAAACGCACACAGACAGGGGGCGTCGCCTGAGTGCACCTCGGCCCGAGCAGCTGCCTGACGTCGTCGCGGCGACCTCGCGCACCGGGCCGACAGCAGGGAAAACAGAATTTGTCAAACAAGAGCTGCTGCTGATGAGGAAAAACACAGGTCCATCATATCCTGCACGTCAGCCAGCCAATCAGGAAGCACGGCCTGTCTGGGGAGCAAAGACGCCAACCGAGCAGCGTTGAACACACATGTGCACACACACACACACACACACATTCACACACAAACAGCCGAAGACAGAGCAGGCGAGTGCAGACCCATGTTCTCTTCCCAGCTGAGGCAGACAGCGTGTCAGGTTGCTTCTGGCTGGTGTGTGTGCACATATGTATGTGTGTGTTTCACACCGCTCAGGCTGCTCGCCTTGTGTGCATCTGTGTATTTATGTGTGTATATGTGTGTGTGTATGTGTGTGTTTGTAAGCCCCCGGCAGGTCAGGTTCCCTCTCCCCATAAGACACAGAATGCAACGACAAATAAGAGCCTGATTAGTTCCTTCCTCCCTCAACAGCACAAAGCCGAACCTAATCCCTGAGCAAACGCAGCGTCTACGGGGAGAGGGAGGGAGAGATGAAGGGAGGAGAGTGCGGCCTATGGAGTGTTTGTCTTCGGGAAGGATGGGATGGGAGACGTGAGGAGTGGAAGGATTGATGGAGGAAGAAGGAAGGAGGGACAGAGGAGTGGATTGGGAGGGAAGGGATCAATGACATGAAAGTGAGAGGAGGGGGGACGGTGAGGCGGGAACGATGAGGTGTGGAAAGAGGGAGGAGGAAATTAGAACGATGCGAGCGGGAGGAGAAATGAAGATGGAGAAGAAGAGGGGATTAAACATGCAGGAGCTCCGGTGAAACGGTATCACTCTGCTCTGACCTGTGCCGAGGCTCAAAACCCTGAGGGGAAATGAAACGGGACGGAGGCTTGATGAACGCACGCTCGTGTTTGCCAAGGCTAAATCTCTCTGTTCAAACACCCAGCGGTGTGTCGGTGTGTGTGTTTTATGTGTGTGCCCAAGTGTTTAAGGTGTCCATGCGTGTCTGTAGGCTAACAAAAAAGAAACGGGGCCTCGCCTGACGTCTGTTTCCGACCACGTCATCCGTCCCTGGCGGCCTGCATGAATTAATCTGGTTGTTGTCTGATGAATGAATCTGCGGTCCATATGCTCAAGTAGCACAGAATGTCACTCTTACTTTCAAGTGGAGCAGATCAGCCCCTCCCCCCGTTCACTGCAGCTAATACATCTGATGTGATGAATGCAAGGTACAATAAACCGAATTAAATGAAAGCCACGACATTGACTTTGTAGAGAAGTGTGCGAAGTGGTACCGTGGTGTTTCATTGCAACGCAATAGTTGCAGGCGATGCTGTGCACCAGGTGTTTTTTGATGTTGTTTGTGTCAAAAGTTTTCAGAAGACTTCAGAGCCTGTCAGTTTACCTGTCAGAAGGAGTACTACTCAGGCTGCACGCCTGTAACAGTTGAGTGTCTTCTGTGTTCGGGAAGACCTCTGTGAAGTTGGAGAAAATCTACTCTATTGTGCCTGAAGGTTATTTTGAATTGGAGATCACAGATGTAGAAAGGCCTTCAACAGGGAATGTGAGATTTTGGCTTTTACAGTGCCAGGTGTGGAGGGCGGAACAGAGAGATGCTACTGGGCTGCACAACAGGAAGTCTAGGGTTCAGCATTTCCAGATCTGGATCCACCCTACAAACTAAACTTCTTTAATCATGTTTTGCTAGATCGAGGAAGGAATGTTTCACCCCTGTCTTTTTGTTTGTATATCAGCAGGATTACGCAAAACCTACTTCAAAGATGTCCATGAAACTTGGTAGAAGGATGGGACATGGGCCAAGAAAGACACCGTTTCATAATGGTGTAGATCTGAAGAAGCAGGAATCCAGGATTTGTTTTTAAACTCCTTAAAATAGTTGTTTTTAACATTTTGACAGATTCCACAGAATAATGAATAGACCTTTGTGGACTTGTAGCTATAAATGTGTGTAGTCTGGGGCATATCCATATTGAGATCTAGTGAATAAATACTCATAGTGACATATAAGTGAAAATAAATTAGTTTTATAGTGAGAAATCTCAAATTGCACCGATCGTGCCAAGACGGCCATTTGGCAATTACGCCTGTACATATCTCTACTAAAACCTCCTTCACATTTCCCTGCTTCACTTTATTAATAAAAAATGTGGCACAGATAATATTCAGATGCTACGGAGTACCTAAGGTTTTTACAAGTGCATGATTTCAAAGGGGTAATTTACTTTATTTATTTAGGTTGACATGAACATTCAATTGATGTTGTGTTCCATCTTAATTTATTCTGACCCAGTAACATCTATGCTGATACTTGCACCTCTGCAGAAATCTCACGTGTTGACCTTTATATAGTTACCAAGATCATTTATATACCTGTAGTTGAAGTTACACACATAATACATTTTGGGCATGTAATTTGCAAAACAGGAGCCTAAAAAAAGGCTCCTGTTTCATGAGAAGCAATATGAAATCACCAGAGTGCCCCTTTTAAAAGTAAATCATCCAGACCCTGTGTGCTGTACAATAGGGAAATAGGGAAATTCCCACATAAAAAATAAATAAAAAACATATTGCATACAAAAAGTGATAAAAATGCACTGGACTAATACTATTTCCTCCCTCTGCTCTCTCAACATTTCCTTGTGCCATGTATTACACAAGACTTTGGAAAACATTCCCTCCAGACTCTGCTCCATGTTGACATGATTCTGTCCCATTATTCCTGTGGATTTATGCAGTGAATTTTATTGGAATCAGATCTGGTGACTGCAGGGGGGGGCCACAGAGGTGCACTGATCTCGCTGCCATACTCATGAAACAAGTTAGAGTCGGCCTCTGCTTGGTGACATGGAGCATTATCCTGCTGGAGGATACCATTAGAAGATGGTAAACTGTGGTACATGGTCAACAGCAGGCTGTGGTATTCAAACTAATTTGTACAGCGTTCAACAGCTTGGTGTCAGAAGTAAAAATGCCATTGATTTTCTGAATAGACATTTTGATTATCAGGCACAATACAGTAACCAATCCAATGTAGACATAACATAAGCTATAAGATTACCCAAACCACAAAAAACAGGTCAGGTGACCAGGGTTTGTCTTTCTAACATGCTGCTGTTTTGTTAGAAATGAGGAAAAGAGTTCAAAGGGTGAACATCTCAAGGTTAAATACAAGAAGCAGCACTGGAGGTCATTGGAAAGGGATCATTCACAATGGTTTATGGGACGTGTAGTTCCTTCACTCTTATAATTAAATACACGGCCTTGTACCTTTGCTTTTCTTCCTGTTTTTCAAATATTTTTTTATAGTCATGATTGATCTCGTCGGTAGTCAAATAAAAAGAAAATGAATTGGAAATTGACTTCTGGAATCAGAGCCTTTCTGAAGTAAACAATATGATGATAAAACATTGCCCACACAATGACGCCACCAGCCTGGACTGTTGATACAAGGCCGGTTGTTGGATTCATGCAGCCGACTCCAGATTCTGACTCATCTGCACAAATCCAGACTCATCAGACCAGACTGTGTGTCTCCAGTCTTTAAATGTCCAGTTATAGTGAATCTGTCTCACTGCAGACTTTGAAGTGCATCTGCATCCTGTTAATTCTGAAAAACATTTCTAGTCACAACGGCTGAAATGAGATTTCTTGCATGGTGCCGTCTCATGATTGGCTCTGAGTAATTGCTGGAATAAACAGGTGTCCAGATGTTCCTAATAAAGTCCCTGGTGAGTATACATATAAAGCAATACGCAGCTGGCCGTCAAAATATGTTTTTCTTTTAGTTTCACTGTACACACTTATTTGAAGAATGTCACAATAAAAACCTTCAACTAAAAAATGATCAATCACTTATAAATGCTAAAAGGAATGTGAGTGGGGAGGAGTGTTTTTTAAATCTGATTTCACAGCGAAGCTAGTGTCATTAATTGAAGATATAAAATGTGCTTTGTGTTGTTGTTGGCCCCCAGGCGGCTCTTACTCTCTTAATTTACCCGTTTTTTCTGCCTCTTTATTTCTTCGCCGACCATTAAAAAAGAGTTACAATCTTGAACAGCATCACACTGCGCTTGAATGTGTCCTCTGTGGTTTGACGTGTTTGTATGCGTCCAGTCGCACATGTAATAAGTATTTATGTGCTCACATGTGAGCGAGTGTGGGTGGGTGTGTTTGTGTGTGTGTGTAGGTGTGTGTGTGTGTGTGTGTCAGGCAGCAGTCGTTAGCGGAGGAAATTAATAGTTGCCACCATCGTTCATGGTTCCCTAATGAGGCTGCTGGGCCCTTGCTTCTCCCCATGTCGACTTGTTTTATACGTTCTGTGTGGCCAGGTCTCCCTCTCATCTCATGTCCTCGGAACACCCAGGAGCCTCATTACCCTACCGCCATTGTTTATTTGTGGGGAAGAAGAAAAGAGGAGAGGCGAGATGAAAGAAAGGTGTGTGATCAAATCTTTCCTGTCACACAACCTTTGACGAGGCCAGGTTTGCTCTTGGGGTCTTGCATTTACAAACACACCCAGCAGTCTCATAGTGTGGGTTTGTGGTTGTGTGTGTGTGTGTGTATACGTGTGTTTGTCCAGGGCTGCAAACTTTTGATGGAATTCACTTGATCAGCGCCAGATTGCTTCTTGGTGTCATCTAATCCTGTCTGAGGGTTATTGTTTTGCTATTTTGGGGAGGCCTGGCTCCCTTCCCCTGTGAAATCATCAGAGCGGACTTTGAAGAAAGATGTCATGGCTTGAACCACAGCCCTTGAAAGTCGTAATTAAAAATGAACTGCCTCTGATAACATTACAGGATTATACTGTTACACAGGAACTTAGCCCAAAGGCTGGGGGAGAGGACGTGAGGGAGAAAGAGGGAGGGACGAGAGTTTCAATGCAAAAAGAAGACATATCCAGGAGTAAGAAAAGAAAATAAACGGAGAGAAAGAGAGCTTCTTACAGTACAGTGATCAGAGTGAAGCTAGTGATTCACTTAGGAGCCTTTAACCTAGCTTGTTTTCCTTCTGCAAAAAAGCAGAATTTAAATTCCCAAGTCTTCCAAACCACTGTGCATGTCCGAATGCCAATGTCTTTATTTTGGGACGTTTCAGTCCACAGATTGACACATATGATCAATGCAGCAGACTTCTCCCTTGTTAAACAAACTTTGACTCCTTTGACAAAAACAACTGATCTGCAGCTGGTCCAGAGGAGCCCACGGCAGAGTACAGTGTGAGAACATAATTTGTGAGTTTTGGCTTCAAATCTCAGACACTTTCCTCGTACAGTGTGAGGTGGAATTTCATAATTACATTTCCAAAGCCACGCAGTTTATGCGCTGCCTAAAGCTCAGACATTATACTGCAAGATGTGCATTATGGCTGAGACAGGAAATGGATTCACCGAACAGCAAAAGCTTTAAAGGAAGCAACACAACAATGCTACGTGACTTTCATTTAGGGCCTAGAGGTCAAATCAGTGGTATGGAAAGATACATCTAGCCAGTTAGCTAATTCATGAAATTTACCTCAAAACAGCATATCTTACAAAATCAGAGCACTTACCATGTACATCTATCTACGTACTTTTTCCCCACAGATTCATATAAGGTCACTGTGACCTTTGACCTCCAAACACCAGTCAGTTCATCTTTTAGTCGAATGGAACAACCTGATCTTAAGATATCATGTTCACAAAAGACACAAACATACTTTTTGAGGTGACCTTTGGCTAACAAGGTCAAGTGAATGTTTATACCAAATGTGGAAAAATTCCTCCAAGGAGTTTGGGAGATGCAAAAAAGTGCTTTGTGAGGTCACAGTGACCTTGACCTTTGACCACTAAATTCTATTCTGTTCATCCTTGAGTCCAACAGAATATTTGTAGCAAATTTGGAGGAATCCACTCAAGCCATTCTTGAGATATCATGTTCACAGGAATGGGACAGATGGACAGACAGAGAACCCCAAAACATAATTTACTGTTACTGGCCTCAACAGCGCAGATGCAGAAAAATCATATATCGAGATCCACATTCTGGCCACATCTGACCAGCTAGCTAGTCCTTGAATATAACTAGCTAAATTGATTTATTTCTCAATATAATAACCTTTAAACCAATAGTTTTAAAGTAGTTATCGCTAACACGCGAGCAAACAGTTGCGTATTTACATATCCACTAGATAAACTAGATAAAGCAACTTGCTGTAAAATGTATTTTGAGTTCTGTTGATGTTCACATTCCTTTAGGCTTATTTATTATTGTCACTAGCTCGTGAGAGACGAATTGTTGACCATCTGCACCACCTATGGAAAAAGGCCTTACATAAAACTAGTAGGTGTTCAAATTCAACATGATTTTGGGCAAATATATATATATATATATATTTTCATATATAAATACATTGTTTAATCTTATTGGACATAATAAGCTTTAAAATACAGTTTAGTGACTATTACATAATATGTTTAAAGACTTTTCTACCGAAATGTTGCTGTTGAGGCTTTCACAGGCTCTCAACTGTCAATGAAAAGAACTCGGACCATCATTCTTGCTGCCTGTGTTTTGCACCCAGAAAGAGCTCTTGTACTTTACACATAGTTGTACAATCTGTAATCATTGATTTGTGCTGCTCTGCCACTGTGTTGAGCACATATCTCAACCAAGGCCAAACAATCCTCCAGGTCTGTCTAGCTCTGGTGAATTAAGGTTAAAGCAAGTAACATGATAATTTGCACCCAGTTGTAGAACCCCACAGATCTCAAAACCATTAATAAATTAGATTTTTCTGCATCGATACCAATACAATAAAATCTCAAAATATTCAGGAAAGTTATAGAAAAAAAAGCCAAGCTCCGTTCCTTTAACTGGATCTGCACCCGAATGTAATGTGTCCTTCCTTGGCTCTTAGTGCAAATTGGTTCAATACTTTTAGTGTAATCCTGCCGACAAATAAACAAAATATAAAACATAACCTCTTTGGCGGAGCGCATGAGAATTTTGCAAAGTCCCTTCTGCCAAAAGGTGTAAATAGCTGAAGCAGAAGTCAACAGATCTCCTCTAATGAACTGAATATGACAAACTGATGAGATATGACAGCGTAATAGCGTCCAAGGCTAAATTATCTTCCTTCATTTCATTTTCTAAAGTCTTTGTAATAGATTGTTATTTATGGCTCCGCTGACGAGTTGTGACAAAGGTCTTAAAAGGGGCTTTTAGATTGGAAGTGGTGGAAATTAACGGCATTGTCAGATGAAATCGTGGGCATACAGTCCACCGCCACTGCTCAGAGGTCACCTTGGGAAAACAGTGGCACTGATTGTAATGATCACGTTGTAGCAAGCAGCTCAGAAAGAGAGCAGACAGGATGTGCTGTTTAAGTTTGCTGGGGGGGGAAATAAATCAAGTAAATTAATCAAGTGTAATGTTTGTGTGAAGTGTATAAAACCTCTTAGGACACGATGTTGACAAAAGTGTCAAGATCTGAGTCAGATGATGGTTTGCATGAAACTTTTCTCAGGTTTTTCTCAGATAAGAGCATCACATGTCTCTGGGAACGCAGCAAATGTATCAGCCATCTAGATTTAATAAGGAGATTAGTATTTCAATAGCTACACGCACACACACAGACACACACAGAGCCAGGGAGATTTAAAACACAACACTGACACAATCAGGTTTTGATTCCTGATCAATCTAAGGAGTCAAAACTATTTTTAAACCTGCTTTACAATTTCAACATAAAAATATTCAAAGTGTTTTGTGTTACAAACAGAAAAAAATCTACCGGATGAGATTTGTAATTACTCTGAAAAAACGTGTATTTTTAATCATTTCAATACTACAGAGCCATTTCCTAAAATAAAAAAAGAACTGCTGTGCGCACGGCTGTTGATCTGAATATTAAATAATACAGTCTGTCAGTGTGCAGTAGTGCAGTACTTAAAATGTCTTTGCTTGCTATGGAATACAAAAGGGACTGAATGGGCATCCATGTATTTCATACAATAGAATATATATATATAATAATTCATAAACTGTAAATGTCATTACTATGGGATTCTGTCCAGATAATCAGTCTATAAGTCCAAGCACTTTGATACGTTGTGGACTAAACACACTGGTTGTTAAAAACTTATTTTAAAGAAAAATCTCAATCAATGTGCAAATTAATTTAAATTTCATGAAAATAGAATTATGCTTACTTTGATATAATGGTGGGCCACATGCTGCATAGTTAGTAGTTCACAAATCATTATGCTTGTGATTGCTGATGCACAACAGCTCACCTGGATCTGGTCATCTGGCTCGACACAAAGCGTTTTCTCACTAGACAATACAACAGCAAAAAATGTGTGAATATGCATATTGCAGCCACAGCTGAACTGTTTCTCACAGTTTTACAGAGTGCACTTGGAATTTTAAGAAGTGGAATCATTTAGACACATTTGGGAGATTGTGTGAGTGTATGTGTGTGTGTGTGTGTGTGTGTGTGTTTATTGACTATTTTCAGCAGTCTTAGGAAGAGTCATGAAGTCGAATGTCCACTTTGCCATGATCTCTCCGTGCCCCCGTGCCCTCATCTCAAACCTGATGAAAAGGAGAGGAGCATGTTGTCTCTCTCTGACCTTTTCCTCTGTCTTATATTCTGGGCATGATTCCTTCGCTCGGTGCAGGATTGGCTTCTGCATTGGCAGGAGGGACAAGTGGACTCCCAGGGCTGTCTTCTTTAACTGTTTCTGTGTGTATGTAGGCAATTGTGCACATGTATCTGCACCCGTGCCTCTGTAATGACAACTGCTTCATACTAAAAGCATTTTCTGTAAATCCAGTGCAAGGTGACTGGCGGTGCCACGTTCCCTATTCAAAGCTACGAAGTGATTCCGATAACCTGTTGTGTGGAATGTCTCAACCGGGTTAAAGAGCTGCTGCTTTCTAATGCTCAGACTGACGCTGGTGTGTCAAACCAGCTTGAGACATTTCCAAAACCAACAATCTGAAAATTGACACCAACTTTTAAGCTTTTTCAAATCGGTTGTATATGTGTATTCAGGGTTTCCAATCCTCAAGGTTTATTTAAAACAACTTCTGGCGTTGTGCTGCACTGCTCAGCGGCTCAACAGGAATAGATACCAAGAAAGTGTTTGCCTGTACCCAGCATTTGATAGCTCCCGCAAAACAAAGGATTTGCTTTCATGCAGAGTCTTGTTCCCCCTCCTACATTCCAGGTCTGACTGTTCATCTGACAGTTTCCAAGACTCGCTGTTTTCCAGTCCAGTTCTCCTCCTCCTCCTCATTGAGCTTCAGCAACACTCGCATCCTTGAACATATCACAGGTCTTCTTCTGCAAAGAAACTCTGTTTTCACAAGCGCATGCTATTGATTTTGTATATCATCTGATCTACACAAAAAACTCCTGCAGTGGAAGTGTTTTACCGGAGAACAGCAGCATTATGAGGGAAGCTTTAGTCATTGAGGACTTTGTTGGTCTGAGTGTGCCCACACTGAATCATTTTTAATAAGAAAAATAATTAACTGTTGTTCATACTAAACAAAACAGAGTCTTCCAACTCTTAGGTGAGCAGCAAGACAAGGAGGTTTATAACAAATCTCCATTCGACATTCGGGGTGGGGGGGGGGAACTCGGGGAAGTGTGCTGTCCTGCTGGAAGGGCTGAGCGTGGAAACATGTTCTCTTTCTCTAACTGTGTGCTACCTCGCATTGGGAGGAGGATGGAAGCAATTACCAGCGCCAGCAGCTGAGAGAGGGCCAAGCCTCTGCACATCAATCAGCATTACTCCAGCGCCACTGTGCGCGTGTGAGGGAGAGTGTGTCGTAGAGCACCCCCGGGTGGCGACATGCCTCATAACACGCAGACAGTCAGAATGCCATCACAACTGCAATCTGCTCAAGGGTCTGAAATCTGAATGGAGTCCCTTTTTTTTCCTCTAAATTAATTTCCCATCACCTAATTGCTGTGTTCATTACCGGGGTACAATAATGTCAAAAAACCACTGTCCTGATTTAATTTCCACGGCTGAATGTGAAATGAGTTGGAAAAAGAGGCAAAGCCCTGCGTGTGCTGCTTATCATTGGGTTCGTGTTGAACGGCAAAGCTGAGGCAATTTAGGTTAATGTGGAATGAGGAGGAAGGGAGAGGTTAGAAAAAATAAAGGGGGTAATTTGGTGTGGCAAATTGATGAGTCATCTTTTGTTCGGAGTCTGTGACTGACAAAAGAGCCGGGCGGCATCAGCGTTAGAGGAGCTGGGAATGGACTCTGCGTGAATTTGTCATTATGTCACTTTTGCTTCTTTTTTTTCCCCCCGCCCACATAGCGACACACTCTGTCTCTCTCTGGTTTTATGTCTCTCTGTGTCACGTAGTCTTTATGTGTTTAGGCTAATTACACTTCTACAAAGCATGAGTGTATCAACTGTGACAATTCCACTGTTGGCCCAGCAACATTAGTGGGGCTCTCCCATTATGTCCGCATTAGGGACATCGCACATTAGCCAAACTCTCCTCTGGCTGCACTTTACAAACGAGGAAGAGGGGAGTTTGGGTGCAAGGGGAAAAAAAAGAAATGCCAAATTCTTTGAAAATGTTTTCTGATCTCCTCTGAATTCGGCACTGGCACATCATTTAATGTCCCTAAAATTGCTCCGCCGAAAGGTGAGTGGGAACAATCATCCTCCCCCTGATTAGTTCTGTGCTCTTTGAGCGTGGCTACCCGAGCCCCATCACCTCATGCATACTAAACCAATGGAAAGCACAACAGCCAAATGTTTATGCTTTGTGTCTCTAAGGTAGAATGAGGTTTAATAAAAAGCTTGTTTGTTGAGGATTTTGTCTACGGAGGATTGGCGTGAGGCGACAGTGGGTGCATGTATGTGTGTGTGTGTGTGTGTGTGTGTGTGTGTGTGTAGGTATGTGTGCGTGAGTGCATCATATTCAGGTCGAACTTCAAGGCCAAACTGGAGCGAGATGAAAGGGAGAGACGGGGCGCACCGTCCTGTGACGAATGATTGTTAGATATAACTCAGCCCGGGAGGTAAACAAACTAGGCTGATTTTCCATGGGGTAAAAGGATTTGAGGGTCTGGATGTGTTATCCATGATGAGAGACGGCAAAAGTGTCACCACATCAAGGCCGCTGCTCTCCGAACTGTGCGGGAACACAGACATCTATATATTGCCTGGTGTAGCAGCGGATGATGTTATTAACTGACACTGTAAGCTGATATGACGCTGCAGAAATACGTCCACCTTTCAACTCTGCACTTCCTGGATGAGGACATCCATTTCTTATTGCCGTGGCACAGCCGGGCTCCTCATCCATTACACAACTGTCAGTGCCCTGTGGAGAGGAGCGCACTGCTTTTAAAGGGAATTAGACAAGTTGATGTGATTGGCCGTGACTGGCGCCAGCGCACACCACAGTGCACCTACGGATAATTTATTCCTCCTGATTCAACCTCTTTTACAACTGCCTGCACTCAACAGCACGAGTGGCACCACACACCCATTGGCTGCATGAGTAGAATAAAGGGGTGAAATATATTCCACTATATGACATTTTATACAGCATCATGTACAAAAACTCACTGAAAATGACACCACCATTAGTCCAAGGAGTACAGGCAGCATTTGAAGGCATTTGCCAGTTTGCCTCTAACATCTAGGCAGAAACACATTTAATATAAAACACCAGGTCATCATCCATATCCACTGACATCATTTTACAATATAGTGCTTAACATCATAGCTATATTGTGCAATGTCCTAATGATTAACCTTTTTATCTGATTTGATCTGATGATTAACTCATTTATCCTGGGGCATAAATGAATAAGGCTTCCTTGTTCCTGTTGCCACCACAGATCCCTTCCACTCTCGTTGTGTATCATTTGCTATGCCACCTGGCCCCAGGTTTGCTATGTGGTTATTTCATTAAATACAAATTAATCAAGCAATACATCAGAACTGAAAAGACATACTGGAGGTGCTTAAAATATAGATTTTGTCAGAGGGCTCTTTTTTTTAACATAGGGCACTGAGATTATGTAATTAGATCTCTTTTAAGATCCTTATCATGTAAATATGATGCTTTAGTGATGAATTGTTAACGTAACCATCTGAGAGTGATGCTGTAGTTTTTGCCTGGTTAGTAATACAGCCTTTATGTGTTTGTGTGCGTGTGCGTGTGTGTGTGTGTGTTGCACACGCATCTGAAAATGACGTTGCAAAGCCTGTGTGCACAGTGGAGCACATCTTGATGGAGAACAAGTAATCTTTGTTTTCAATTGTTCAAATCCCCTTTCGACTACACCCGATATTCACTTGTTTAATGTGGCAGAAATCAAATCACACCCGAATGACGCCCAATACAACACAACATGACCAGATCTCAAAAAATGAATCCCACCAATCGGGTAAATCTGAATGAATGCCATCTCATGATAGGTTAATCAGCAAAAAATGTTGTTGTGCTATAAGTTAAAGCTATGGTTGGAAATCCCAGAAAACCTGGCAGGAGACACTTTGAATATATGCAACCAATACATCCCACCCCCATTAATCGGACCACTCATCAAAACTACAGCCCCAAATCACAGACAGGTGCACTGACAGACAACTGCTTGAAGCTGAACTTTACTGTGACTCTCTCGCTCACTCCTGGCTTTCGTCTCTGCATGTAGTTCTCCACCTGTGAGGACTCTGGTCATGCTCAGTGAGAGCACGGGCAGGCAGGGTGACTGACGGACAGCTGGTGATGCCAAAATGAGTGACGGCAGCAAAAGTAATGGCTGGTCGTGTTCATAACAGTCCTGCAAGGGCTTGAGACTCCCTCTATTTTTGGTCTGACAACTGTATTTATTGATGACTCACAGGACATTTAAACAAATGAGATCAAAAAAATAAACTCGTCAACTTTTAGACATTTAAAAACATACTTGTTCTCCCTACATGGAGAGAAAAAAAATCTCAGAAAGTTTTGGTCAGGTTGAAATTGATTTCTTTCTCTGGTATATTTGATCAACTTTGGCCGAGGACAGGGGCAGTGCAGAGCTGCCATTAAAAAAAAATCACTCAGTGGTTCCTTGAAGGATGCCTCATTTTACATTTTTCTGTAAATCAATAAAGAATTTCTTTACTTGACCTAGATTTTTTTGTTTTAAAACCTAGTAAGGGTTTTTAATATACTTGGCATCATTAGTATCACCATCAGCTCTATACCTGCTGTGTCTCTGTAGACGACGCAGCTGCTAAATGTAGGAGAAGCCGAGGGTTTCAAATGATTTGTCAGACTGTGCATGTGAGACCAGCACAATGGGAAATAAAACTGTGGGCGAGTGACTAATTCATTTGCGAGAAGCGCCTTGGAAATACTGTAATTCTTTCTGACATGCTAATAACTCCGTTCACTGAGAAATCATGTTCCATGAAGGCAACACCTTCTCAATGAGGCCGCAACTGCCTTCCAAATCCTGTCCCTCTCATTTCACACCTCCCATTGACTGCTGAAGTCACAATGACATTAAAAGGACTTTTTTCCAGAGCGTTAACTAACTCAACATGCGTCTCCGCAGTCTCTGTTTAATAATGTGTGCTAAAAACCATATTTGAACTGTTTTTTACATTTTGGATTCTGTTGCCATTACTGTTAGTTTTTAATAGCCACATCACACACGCACATTACTACACACATAAAACTATTTAACAGTCACTTTCTGAATCCGCCTTATTTTTCTGTTATCCCGTTACTTCCCTCCTGACATTACTTCACGTCTCCATCCACTTTACCACGATCTTGGGAAATATATCAAGTTAAAAGCAGGATGCTGCCAGGATTATGTTTCCTAATAAATGTGAGTCCAGATGAGCCTATCATCTGCCGGATCCATAACCTTCTTTATAAATCTCAAATTATATTCTCAAGAATTTACAAATCACCTCTAGGAATAACAACAACCTTTTATGAATAATGTGTTCTAAACACTTCCTGACCACCCACCCTTGAGTGTCTGATCACAGATCTGTTTTCTTACGAGCCGATTCAAAAGTAAAGGGGCTGTTAAACCTTGTACATATCGCTGACTCAGAGACTCGGAAATGACCAAGATCAGGCTGGCGAGTATAACTCTCATTTAGCATACGTGCATCTGATATCAGACGCCGCTCTGGGAGATGTCCCCGGTTAGTCTGATTCTCGCAGACACCCAGAGGAAGAGACTATAAATGTGCATCAGCGTGTGTGAGATGTTCATTCCCCAGCGAAAACATTAACTTGAAAATAGGCTCTCCACAGGCAGAGGATGTTTTAGGATCCTTTTGAAGAGTGACTGGTGGCTGTAAGTGATAACGAAGCAAAAAGGACCACCACAGAGACCACCAAGTGTGAGGTTTATTCCCATGGTGTTAAGCTGGAGCCTTCTTGAGGTGTGCGTTGGCAACCTCCAAAACTTCTGAAAAGACTAAAAGCGGAAGTCATTTAGCAAAGCCCTTATTTAACACAGTCAGACGGTTTCAATAAAGGATTAAAATCGATGCGAGGAACCAAAGACATCTTTTTTTTATTCCACACATTCTTTTTCATTGTCAAGATTTGGCACCCAGAATACCCACTATATGCAATGCTACAGTTACCAGCTCAGCAGGAGAAGCAGGTTTGCTGTGCTAGTGGGGGCGGTCGTACATCCTCAAGACAAGACACTAGCCTGAAGCACAGATGAGAAGCGAGCCACTGATCTGTTTCCAGCTTTCTATAGACTGTATATGAAGATGGACGACTTGAAGCCTCCGCAGCAGTGAAGCCAAAATGCCTTGATCGCCCCCTGCAGTACAGGTCATGAATCCCACGTCCTTCTCATGTGAAGTAAACATCAATGCATTTTTCTCAAAGAAGGATTTCCATCATTTTTGGTAGTGATGAGTGTGGTTTTTATGCATCTTTTAATTACATTTTATTTCATTTCCTTTTTTCGTTTCCTTTTCTTTTAAATCATTTAACATTTAAAAGAATGTTAATGTTATGTTTCTTGAAATGTATTCTCTTCATATTTTTTTAATTACATTTTAACATGTTTTTACTTTCTTTTATATTGTATGTGAAGCACTTTTAGCTGCATTTCTTGTATGAAAGGTGCTATTAAAATCAAGTTTATCATTATTATAATTATTGTAATTATTATATTCAAGCGCACATTTTTCAAGGACATTTGGTTTTAATTCATAATTTGATGCTATAAAAACATAGTGACCCATCATGATTGAGGGCTGAGATTTGCTCACGATTGGTCGAATGCGTGTATTGGCGTAGTGTAAAATATCAAAGAGGTATTTATAGGCAGAAATGGAATAGAATATTCTTAATGTTTTCATTAGAGTATGATCACATGCTGATAAGATTCATCGTGAATTTGTTGCCTCATCGTGACACCTTCAGGTTCACCTGAGGGCAAGACCAAGGGTATTCAGTTGCTGTCAATCTGCAACCTGACATGTACATGCCACTCAATCCTACTACACACTGAACCTTTGAGCTGACATGCACAAGGATAGTTTGCAGACTTTTACATGTGCTTCACCATTGTCTTTCTGATGCAGTTTAAGACATTTATTGTGAAACTTGAAGTGTTGACCTTTCATGGTTAGCTCAGCATTGTAGCTCCGATGAGAGAAAGATGGGAGGTCATTTTGGAACTGAATGGACAGATTACTTCTTACATGTTTAATGTGCAACTGCATGTTGATGAAGGAGAAGAACCCAGGGTCAATGTATGGAAATCGCAAAAGAAAAAGCTGATCGGTGCATGTGAATGTGTCATCTTAACATGTAGGTACATGCCTTGTTTTTCAGAGCAACAACTACTAAACAATGAGAGGGATGCTGTGCTAAGCTCTCTGCCACTTGATGTGGACTCCTGCTGATGTTACACTCTTCAATTACCTTCATGATGAGCAGCAATGCCTTTATAATCTCCATAAACTGAGTGGATGTGGTCAACCAGCTTATGATGCTCATTATTCTCACAGAATCCAGCAAACATCTGGGGAAGCTTGTGGAGATGTACATACATTACGCGGCACTTATCAGTGTGCAAATGAAAGCAGGCTTCTCTTTAAGATAAGACAAGTACACACATTGCCTTTTTGATAGTCTGAGTGTATTTTAAATGTGGGTTCACAAGTTGGGGAGAGGCACAGAGGTTAATATGTTGTATGGATGATGGGGGATGAGGAGTGGAGATAAGGGCCGTTCAAACAGGCCTGTCCTTGCGTGAGTCGATCTGCGAGTGCACACACACACACACACACACACACACTCAGCCATCATTTGCAGCATGATTAGCTCTACAAGCAGCAATATCCTGAGGAGAAGACAGAGTGTTTTGTTCTAGCCATTAGCGGCTTCACAGACAAGAAGCAAAGCAGGAGATTAAGAGCAACATCTCTCTGACTCTGAGAGAATCTTTGATGAGGACACTTTTCTTATCCATACTATTTTGAAGCTGTGCTAGATATAAAAGATATCAAATGGAATATTTCCCTATGATGGAAGTGATTTAACATGAAACTTTGCCCATGCTTATCATCAATCTATATCTGAGACTTGAATGAGAGGAGAAGAAACTCATTTTTTTTTATTAATGATTGTGGTCTCTGCAGTAATGGGAGTCTGGGACCAATTCAAAACACCGAAAGTACATTGTGAAATGTCACAAATTGCATATACATTAATGATGTAGTCCGTTTCATTCTTCTCTGGCCCTGATTGCCAAAGACTGGAGGGAATACAAGGCTGGGACATGCCGCTGAGGATATCTACAGGTTGAGAGCTGCTGCAGCAATATAAATCCATAGACAGTGAATAGACAGTCGATGCACATCTCATGGAACGAGGAGAGATAATTCATTAGATGTAACAAAAGGCCACAGTAGACGAGATATTGTCAGGATGTGCGATATTTGCAAATTCGGCTTCAGCTGTCACAGACTAACAAAGTTAATAAAGGAGTCAGGATTTATCCTGCGCATAGGCTGACAGTTTCATTATTTCCAGACGATGCATGTGCACATTCTTGGTAAAATTGATTCTCACTCATTTAAAGGCCAAATCAATAATTTCTTCCCAAATCATGTGCTTGTCACATTTGCATAACCACTCTCTGCGCCATCATAAATTCCGAAGACAAAACTCAAAGTCACTGCAGATTTGCATGGGGGGAAAAAACACACCACCAAAATTCCCTTTTTACCACAAATCTGCATAATACCTTCAAATCCCCTCCCCCCACGCTGTCATATTAAAGCAACCAATGTGTCCCTTCCTTGACAACAAGTTTGCATAAAAACATATTCCTGAATTTGCATCAAGTTGCATCAAATTTGCATCACCAAAAGTTACCATTCGTGGTTTTGTCTGTCATGTGTTGGACAAGAAATTACAAAAAAAAAGGTGCTGATTTGCATCACATCAGCGCTGTAATTTAAAAAGTAAAAAAAAGCTAAAAACTGCACCTGAGGGACAAGATTGTTTTTTCTAGACAGCAAAATCACATTTTATTACATTTGAATGGTTAAATGGTATGCATTGTGTTTTACATTGTGTCCGCACCTGCTGGGCTGTTCGTACCATGGCTTACATTTGCACCTTCAGTTGAACAAGGGGAGAATCCCCTGTGAGATCTGAGACATCTGTGAGAAATACCTTAACATACACGTCATATTCTGCTTATCAAACTTTGAGGATACATCAGAATTACTTTTTTTCAATGTAAAACATGAAGATGTTCTTCACACACTCTTTACAAAACTAGCTACAGCTGTCTGATAAAAAAAGTGGTACAGTTGTAGTGGAAACATCTGATGGACAGGATTTGAGACACAGAGACAGTTCAAGGTGTTGTATACTGTATTTGGTTTGCACTTGTTACTCTCTCCTGTATGGAGAGGCAGGGTTACTATGTCAAAAAGGGCAAAGGCAGGGGTTAAAGGCAGATGTTTTAGCGACACCAGGAAGTTCTCTGTAGCCAGTGAAAGTTACGCACATTAAGAGGCAGAAAACTTGAAATCAAAAGTATCTTGATTTCCCTCTGATGGACGACTGCAGTAGTCAATGTTATTGCATGGAACAAACTAAAAAGACAAAGTCAATGTCAAATACATTTTCATGGTTCCTGTCATTTAAAGTAGTTCTTATCTAACTGTTGTATGTGTAAGTGGGTGTGACTTTGTTATTTGATGCTCTAATAATAGAACGAAACATCCTGATTGACAGCTGTTACTGACTCGTGACTCGTAATTGCAGGACCTGTAGCTCTATCTCCAGATCATAACTGTGCATACTCTGGCTCCAAATGTGCAAGATGGCAGTGTTAGCATCCAGTATGTTTCGGCGTCACTTTTGAATAGCTAGACGAATTGGAAAGTGGTCTACAACGCCCACGCCGGAGACGGCCTCAAAGACCCAAGAGGGAAAGGGTGCAAAGACTTGATGGTTTTGTCTACAGAGAATTTCCGGATCAGCTGGTCCCATCCTTATTGCTGCTGCCTAGCAACAGACCTGAAGTTGGACATGAGAGGAAAGTTTTAATGCCCCTTTTTGTACTGTTAGCTGCTCGGTTGATTAAAAGTGTCCCTCCCTGGTGCCATTACCGATTTTCAATGAAACGGTTCATCACAAAGGTGCAATGAATCCTGGGATAGGTTGGGTCAGGTAGCCTTTGTGTCTTTGGCATGAAAGGAAATGGGACAGCCTCGTCACGCTGATGTGACGCAATCAGTCTTCCGATGCGGCCTCTGAATGAATGAAGGGCCTGAATTCAGACACAGCTAATAATTCACATGGACTAGAAATCTAACTTGATTGAGTTGGCTGCAAACTTGATATCTCTCTGACTTTCAGTGGAGGCAAAAAAAGTGTAATCAAACAAGAGCTGCCTCTTTATAAAGCCCTCTGGGTCTTAATATAATCTGCTTAAATCAGAAGCAGTAATATTGTGGGCTTTTTGTTTGTAGATTCGATCAAAATATGAGAAAATCAGAAATGAGACCACAGGCGGATGCTTTGAAAGGGGCAGAACAATCAGGACTCTCTGAGGGGGATGTGCAGGGTTGGAGAGTATGAAGCCAATTCCAGCCTTGTTTTTCATTTCTCTTTGTATTTTTTCAGATCTGTGTGGCCTCAATCCCTCTTTCTCTCGCCCCCCGCTATTTCTCTCACTTTTCTGATAATTAATAGGTTATTAATATTTCAGCACAGAGACGCACGCACTCACTAGAGAAGGAGAAGTCACGTTAAATTTGACTATAGCTATTGTTTGTGAGTTCAATGGTGGCAGTTTGGGAAATTGGTCTTGAATATTTCTACTGAAGTCTAAAGAGGCTTGCTGGTTATTGAATGTGACTGTACAGCGGCAAGAGGCAGAACTGATTTTAAAGATATAAGAGGGAATAGAAAGATACAAATATTCTGCCTTGTGAAGGGATTAAATTCTACTACCAGCTGCATAATATGCAATAGGGCGTCCATAAACTCCAATCTACGGATCTAGATATAACGGCAATAGCTTAGCTCTTGATCAAGGGCATACATTCTGTATTCCACATGCATGTGAACCTGAGAATATTGTACCAGCTCGTCTGAAGTGGGAGTTGAGCTCCTCTCAGGAGACGTAATTAGAGGGAAACATTTTAGATGATGAAAAATGCTTCAAGGCGGATTTTCAGTGCAGTGTATCATGGATTAACTGTACATTACATGGGCTTCTAATCCATAGGCATGCTAAACCAGGAATTAGCATGCATGATTAGCATTTTAAGCCAGCTATTAGATTAGAATAA
The DNA here is from genome assembly GCA_038501795.1 of Pseudopleuronectes americanus. Lineage (NCBI taxonomy): Eukaryota > Metazoa > Chordata > Actinopteri > Pleuronectiformes > Pleuronectidae > Pseudopleuronectes > Pseudopleuronectes americanus. The sequence goes on along the minus strand of CM076734.1, from coordinate 5,028,942 downwards.
TACTGTAATTCACCTTAACTGGCTTGCAGTGTTTTGTTTGCTCTATAGTCTGTATGTACTAATCGAACAACCTGAAACGGGAGACATGAGCAGGCTTAAGGAAATCCTAGTGGAGTAATACAATAATTTAACGACACTATTTTAAAATGTTTATTTACCAGGGGAAGATCTTACAGTGTGGCATATCCGTTTTACTGCTGTAAGCTCACTCTCACATGCACAGTTATACAGGTTCATTTTTTTGGATCTGCTCATTACAACCAGGCCTCCACTTTTGGCGTGTGAACAGCTCCTCGGGAGCAAGTAGGGGCTTATTAATGTCAGCTCCAGAGAGTGGAGAAAGTACTTCTTATTCAGATTCACCTCACAGACAACCAGATGGTCTCGATCTGAAATGGCTTAAAAAAAATGCTTTCCCTACTTCCCTGTAGGCTAATGCTACATCCATATTGAGGGATTTGAGAATGAATACATAGAATCGACTGAGCTCAAAGTTTGTATTCCATCGTGTATTCACGTATTTCAGGGTTAGGAAATGGTCCATTATTGTTCTGTCAATTTCTGAGCTTAAATAACTGGCTGTCCAGTCATGCATGCTGGAGATCCTCTACAAGACGTTACACTCAAAAGGACTCTTTTTAAGGGGCCAATAAATTTGTGTAAAAAAACAACATTGTTTTACAAGTGTTTCAGCAACTTTTATATTATATTCATTTCAAGACCGAACAAGATAGCACAGGTCTAGAAACCTGGCATATCAGTGCTTTGAGCTAAATGCTAACAACACTTGTGAATATCTTTAAAATAAAGATTCTATCGGAAGTGGTTTTCAGGTTCACCATGTTAGTTCTACCTGTTAGCATGCTAACATTTACTAATAGGTGTTCAACATTAAATACAACTCTGGCCGATGCAAATGTCATTATTTTTGGTCATGGGCCAAAGTATTTGAAACCTTACCAGTTATTAAAACTCCTCCTGATGCAGATACGAATGTTTGTACTTATGTTGCATTCTATCGCATCTCGGGTCGGAATTCTGTCTCGGAAAGTCAGAGTTACCTCCCTACCCTGATTTTGAAATCAAAGATGGCAGCTGTGTGTATAAAAATTAATGATTGCCATCCCTAGAGCCCCAATGCCAGCAAGTCTAAACATATCGAAAATATTATGCAGTGGTATAAAAATATCTTCCAAACTTTTCTCAGAGTTTCAAATGATTAATCTTTTGGGAAAAAAGAACTTGCCGAGCATTTCCCCTTTAACCTCTACATTTGCAGCCCCCCATAAACGCATACCCCTCTCCAGTACCCATTCTCTGCTATTCTGATTTCTTCAAGAACATTGCTTAGTTCTGCAGACTGTATCTTTAAGAATATATTCCCCGGTTTCCATGTTCCTCGAGCCTCTCTGAGCCTTCCTTGTAGATGCCCTGTTCCCGCATCAGTATTCCACACATGGAGGCCGCTCCACCTCTAACTGTAGGATTGTGTTCCTGTGCAGGGAATAAGATCTGATGTTGCTGTCAACAGGTGGACCAGCAGATTCCACAGTCCAGCAATGCTTAGCCTCAATACCTGACATTTGATTGGACAAGAAAGGGAGAGGAGCCTCAAGTGTGTGTGTGTGTGTGTGTGTGCGCGCTTTCACGTGTGTGTGTGCGCTTGTGCGTGTGCGTGTGTGTGTATGTGGACTGTCTACAACTCTCAGAGGGACTGGTGGATGTACAGCAACAGACAGAGATAAACATAACACATACAAGTACCTTATGCTAATGTATGATAAAATCATCACATTACACACAATTTTGTCAGGACTGCATTTCGCCAATTTTGTGCACACTTCACTTGTAGCAGTTAAGCAGTAAGAAACAGACAGTGGAAGTACTGTAGCGCCTCCACAACCCAGAAAAATGAATTGGCCGATACATAATGTGACAAAAAAGGGAACTGTCTGACAATTGTGATGATAGATTTATTCAATATACAGACCAGGAAACAGCATCTTGCAGTTAAGATGAAGATCATTAAATTGACTGAAAATTTCTTTCTCAATCGTTAAAGTTACAAAAATAATCCTAACACCACAGCAATCTTTTAGCCTCGCTGCAGCGTTTTCCACTTGATTAAATACAGTGGCTCTGGTTTTTGCTCACTTGTGTTGGTTTCAATGGTTGGAAAAAGAATTGAGCAAGTCTGGGCATCATGGGCCCGAGAATCATGTCCCTGTGCCCGAGCCAGAAAATCAGAGCAGAAAATAGCCACAGGAATTATGGCAAGTGTAAATAAGATCAGTGCAAGTGCACGCATTTTTAATTAAAAGAAGTAAAAACTCTTAAGAGCATAAATAGGCCCATTTCTTAGATCAAGATGAGAAATCTTTATTTAACTGGCGTCCTATTTCTTCTAAAAATAATGTAGGTGAGACGGATCATTGATTGTTTAAGGTAAAATAATTTCACAAACTCAAAGCTGCTTCCATTATTCACTCAGTGTCAGACTAAATAACGGTGTTGAGCTAAATGGCAATTTAATCTTCATTCACTCTTTATCAGTCTCTCTACTTTTTATCTGGATGCATAAAAGGTGGAACGCTTCCCCGACTGGCATTCAACATCGGCAGCAGATGTAAATTGTCTATTCATAAACTCCTTCACTGAACAGCAATTGTCCAATTGCAGCTTAGCAACCACATCTAGGCATGAGAGGCATGTCAAGCTTTGTAACTTCTCAACATGCCAAAGTGGTGAGCATGGGGCTGTTGAGTATGGAGGGTAATGGGTGTTATTCTAACCAAAACACAAAAGCAAAACAATTGGGAAATGCCTCCTCCTTTTTATTTTATGAAAAAAAAATCACTGGAAGTAAATATTGAATGGTCCGTCTGAAATCAATAACACACGGAGTAAACTGGTATTTTCATGGGGCTCACCCAACTCAACTCCTTGACTTAACTATGCCTGGTATCTTGGTGATTTGCCATGTGCCCCAGTGGAAGGAGAACCACAGAAGAGGGTGTGTCAAATCTAGTGGTGTAGTGCAATCTCATACTCGAGAATGAATGCGTGTTCCATGGTCCATTGCAGAGCTGTTGACGGTAACAACTTAATGGACCAAAGCATGATCGCCATGGTCTAGATAATCATAGGAAACACTGCTTTGACATGGCATTAGCCTTGGCAGAGGTACGTACTCTCGGAGCTCCCTTGTAGCTCTGTAATTTCAAGAGAAATATTTTTCTGTTTGAGAGAGATTAATGATTGCGACACACAGTAAAGACTATTGAATGAAGAGTGATTCCTATCACCTCTGTATATACTATACTAATGGCCTTTGATTAGTGTCTGGAGGACATCCCACCAGACAGGTTGGCCCATGTTCAGAAATGATGTTTGGTTTCTGCCCAGTCAAGTCACACTGGCAGCAAATATTTGACTATTTGCATTTTTCAGATATAAACTGAAAAAAGTTGCACTGCTTGGCCTACATAATAAAATCTTAAACAGATAAAAAAGCGAGTATCTAACACACACACACACACACACACACACAGACACACACACATACACACACACACAGACCAGAGTTGATGCTGAGCAAAGCTTTTATAGGAAGAAACAGAACATCACACAAATCTGTGTTGCATTTTACATAAATTTGATTATACATATTACATAAGTAGGTTGTCATGGATTGTGGTTCAGACAATTGACTGTAAATAAAGATGAACGACGCAGCTTCACTTCCTGCCTCTGTCCACAAATGAAGCTCAAACATCATCGACGTCTAGTTTTTTTTATCACATAACTGATCAGGAAAACTTGCACCATCATCAGTGAGATAAGAACGAGCTGAAATGACCAAAATCTTTAAGAGACATTTATTTAATGTTTATCGTTTTTTGTATCTGCTAACACGGTGGAGGAGGAGGAGTTTAAGACCTATACAGCAGCCAGCCTCCAGGGGGCGATCAAGGTGCGTTGGTTTCACTTTGGTGGGTTCAAGTCGTCCATCTTTATACATTTATCTTTTAATATTATCAATGTTTATCTATTAACAGAAAATCAAAGAACCATAATACAATTCTAAAGTCATACATTTAATTCCTTCAAAGCTCAAAGCCTCATTGGTTAGCTACACAGCTAACGCGCTAATCGTGTCATTATCATGTGATCATGTTAGCAAAGCTAATTGCGATAAACTCAGACTCAGTCCTGTAATTCAGAAAAGGTTCATTTGTTTGCTTCTCAAAAATCGGTGACAAAAATCCACTCCTGGTCCAAACCCCGTCTTCTGCTTCTCCCCCATCGTCTGCTCCCTTTCCCTTCTTTCCCTCTTCCTTTCCCTCTTCTCACTTTTCCTTTCCCCCCTTTCCCTCTTCTCACTTTTCCTTTCCCTCTACTCCCTTCTCCTTTCCCTCTTCTCCCTTTACCTCCTTTGCCCTTGCTCACTTTTCCTTTACCACTGCTCACTTTTCCATTTCCATCTCCAGAATCTTTGTTGCTCTCAGAGATATGAGAAGAGCTGTCACCTTCATTACAACCTCTACCTGGGTAAGGACACATGTTTGTGGAAGCAGAGGCCTCACTTTGGCTGATAGCAGAGGGAGGATCATCTGACACACATTCGTGTGCAACCTTACCGTTACTTGAACAGCTGATGCACTGCATCGGTTGTTTTTTGTTTTGTTTAGTTTTTTTTCTGTCACAGCGGAAGATGTTTTCCAGCCCAATTTGAACTCCTCCAACCTTGTACCATGCGAGTCGCTCAAGGGCATCAATACGCTCTTTCTTTGTGTTCCCCTGACCTTTTCTGGGCTTGAATATTTTAGAAAACACAACTGCGTAACTTTTCCAATGCCGAATGCGATTTATCTTCTCAAGGATATTTTCTCTGTGTCCATAACTCGTACATTTTTCCACAGATGGGGAGGCATAAACATATATAAGCAACCAATCGTCATTACTGACTTGAGGACTGTTGACCAATTGGTCCAAGTGGTTCACAACGCGTGACTCTGCATGATCAGCACCTTTTTTCAGTCTCAGAACCTCGGCTGCAACCACAATGCGGCCAATGTACACTTGACCCTTGTAGATCTTGTTCATCACGTTGTCAGCAGGGTCACTTTTGAGGACTTACTGGATGATTTGGTTAGCGCCCTGGTTCTGGTTCTTGTTCTGGTTCTGGTTTTTGTTCTTGTTCTGGTCCTGGTTCAGCGGGATACTCACGGACAGACAGAACATACCATTTAAGTGGTGCCTGCAAAAAGGGTAAAATGAGCGCAACAGGTAAAACATGTATGTTACCATGGACACAACACAGTGACCTGTAGGTCGTGTCCCAGCAGTGACAATCGACTGTTAATAAAGATGGACGACATGTCAGCCCCCATGCTAAAGCTCTTTATCGTCCCCTGGTGACTGCCTGTACTATGGATCATAAACATCATTGTCCATGTAAACATCGTCAGTTCAGGATTCAAAAGTTTACTCACCCGCTCATGAGTTTGTCTACCAGCGGTGCAAGTTCATTCAGGTTCACAGCAAAACTGTGTTCAGTCGACAGGAGGACGATCAGCAGCAGGACTGCAATCCGGCTCCGGGCAGCCATCTGGACCCAGTTCAGGTTTATTAACACAGTATCTGAACTAAGATCAGATTTATTAACATGGTATCTGAACTCAGATTAGGTTTATTGAAAGTATCTGAACTCAGATCAGATTTATTAACATGGTATCTGAACTCAGATTAGGTTTATTGAAAGTATTTGAACTCAGATCAGATTTATTAACATGGTATCTGAACTCACATCAGGTTTATTAAAAGTATCTGAGCTCAGATCAGGGCTTTTCAACATTTTCGTAGATTTCAAATAAAATGTCTTCTAATTTATGGATTTAGATATAAATAATCATATTCACTGGACTGATCTTTACAATAACTGATATTTGTAATTTAGAGCAGATCCAAATGTGGTTTCAATGGAGACACTTTTATGCATCGTGTAAATAATTTTCACCTCAAAAAACTCTCAAAACCTAATTGTAGTTGTGTGAAACTATAGATTTGTGTTGTTATAAAGACAGTGTATTATAGATAATAATAATACAGTACGTACAGTTTGTATATATATGATGTACGTATGGAACTGGAATAGCACAATGGTTTCTTCACATGAGAGTAAGATGGACGATATCTGACTGCAGCTCCCCCCATTCACCCATTAGCCAATAAGAGTTGGCTAATAAGAGCATTTTATCTGAAAGGGTTTTTCTTAATTCAGGCTCTATATATTTGGTTGTATATGTGTTTTCTTTTTTTTAAGTTAATTGTTAAACTGTAAAAAATAAATAATCAAACCTCAGCTACATGTATTCGTCACAAAAGTTCGATAACGACATTTCAGAGATCACTGACGATTTACTTTTGGATGACCAGAATTTTTTTTGACTCCCTAATAACGGCATCAGCCCCCAAACATGGTGTGATCAGGGCTGTACAAAATAAATACAGTTAATAGTAATTGTAGCTTTGGCTGCTCTTTGCTTCCATACCTCAGACCTGGCTTCTGATCAAACATTCACCCAAATCAACCCTTCGACAAAGTGTCAGATAAGAGACACCACTAAAGGCTCAATATAATTTAAGTTTCCCTTTAGAGTGAAATGACCTGAAGTGTATTTACCTCCTTTGTTGGAGAAGACGTCAGACGCTGCTGTTGAGCTCTCTTCAGACGGACGAGTCAGTGAACGATGTCAGAAGGAAAGAAGATTGTTATACCTAACCAGGAGTCGCCCTCAGATCGGTGCTTTGACCTTATATGAACATATTCCTCTCAAATACGGGAGAAAACAAACATTTAGCAGTTTGAAATAAGGAACTTGGGAGGTCTTTTCTTGTCTTTCACACGTCTCTTGTTTTGTCTTGTCACTTCATGAAGCTGTGAACGATTTCAGATAAAATGGTTTTAACAATATGAGCGAGAGAAGGAAGGAGAGCAGCTGAGGACTGAGGGGCTTGTCCGATTATTGAATCAATAAGAAGAATTAACCCTTGAGCTGAAATAAACAGCTAATTAATGACAGAAGCAACTGAGAAAACCAAATGTTCTTTTTATAGTGAAATCGGTTTCAGGTCAATCAAATTGATTCAAATCGACTTTGCTGAAGTGATGAGAACATGAGAATGAAAAGAAAAACCAGACTGTTATAACCAGTTTTGGACAAAGTTTAAATCTGAATGCTTAGAATTGTGTTTCTGTCCAAAACAGATGGATCGAAGCTTCCCCTTTCTTCTGTTTTCTCCCCCGAGGATCTGCACGTCAGAGTGAGATGACGGTTTCAACAGAATGAACGCTCAGATGTGCAGATTGAAGATGGAGATAAAGAAAAGGAGAAGGAACCTCGACACTTCTGCTGTGAGAACAAGAGCAGTGACGTGTTCACAGCACAAACATTCACTTTCACGTTTCCTGATTAAAACATGAACCGTGGAATAAAGAAGTGAGTTTAGAAAATAAAGAGTCAGAAAGAGTTGCTTAGATTCCAGCTTTGAGTCGAGCTGCATGTTTATACTTTCGTCAAGTCAGAGTCTGAGTTGGTTGCTCCTTCCAGGTTTGTTCTCCCATGCCTCAATGCTGTGAACTCTGGGTAATTTCCTTCTGCAAGGTCTTACAGAAACTGTGCATCAAGTCCACGATGTCACACAAAGAGCTGTTCAGGCTTGGACTCTGATCATGAGACAGAAGTGTTGGTAATTGGTCAATGCACAGTGGAGTAATGACAACATATTCTCCTTTGGCAAAGGATGAACCTTCTCCGTACCTAAATGTTTACACGGTTTGAGGAAATATCCCAATTCTGAGAGAGAGACGTAACCTTTGAAATACATAAAGATTTCTATGATCTTTGACTGGCACTGCAGGAGTGGAGTTGTTTGTTTCCGGCTCAGCGATACAGAAAATCGTGTTTTAATGGCGTGTAATCAAACTTTGACGCCACACCACGATCAAAAATCTATCTTTTGATAAGTCTGTATCTCCGTCTTGTTGTGAAGACACTCATCTCAATTTGAAGTTGATCTGATGTAAGCCCTGGTACAAGTACCTCAAAGTAAAAGTGTGGACAAAAACTTTTTGTTTGTGTGTGTAGCACTTGTCTGGGCTAGTATTAATAAAAAAAGCACTAAATATCTATCTAGATTCGTAAGAGAGGTAGGCTTATGTAAAAGAACAAGTTGAACAAATGACCAGTTTATTGATTCAGATTTAGTCAAAGAACAATCAAAATATAAAACAGTATAACACAAAAAAAATGAATATAATATATAATTCTTATTTAGTAACTGTTCTTTCAGTGTGTGTGTGTGTGTGTGTATATATACAGTTCATAGAAGGGTGTGTGCTTGCAGATTCATCGATTCAGTTCTGGTCCGGGTCTTTATGTCTCTCGATAATCATCAGGTTCGATCTGGATCAGTCAGTTGGCCACACTGCATCCACAATCTGTGTTAGCTCGCCATCTCAGCATTCAGATCTTCTGATGTTCATAAAAAACCAATCGGAGTTTCCAGGTAAGATTACTGTATGTAATCTCTTGGGTTTAACACTTTCAAGTTGGTTATCGAAATCAATGGAGCTTCTCTCTCTCTATGGGTGTAATGACAAATCTCAGGAAAAAAAGGGTTTCTTCTTCGTGGGCAGTTCCATTGAACGAACGCAGTGCGCCCCCTTTGGTAGGTGGTGTTACTGCTCCTGAGGTTAGTAGCCTTAATTTCATGAGGGTTACATCTGGTCATGATAAACCTATGTATTGATTTTTATGAAGATCGGTCAATGTGAACACGTTCCTGGGGTCTCGAGGGGCATCGTTGAGCCATTTTGTTACGCTGTATGAAAATTCTTCCAGAATACGTAAATTCACAACACTTTCTAACTTTCTGCAAATTTTCGTAAGAATTTGAGCATGTTAAAGCCCTCAAAAAGCCAATTAATTTGCCTGAATAATAATAATAATAATAATCCTTATAATTTCAATAGGGCCTCACCCAGTCAGTGCTCATGTTCAAAATACCAAGATAACACAGTCAAAAAGTAAAGCAGGATTCAGACCACAATCGGCTGGTGGAATTCCATCATGACCGAATCAATGTGCAGACTTTTTCTTCCGTCTCACCTTCTTTCCTGACAGAAAGTCTTGACCTTTAAAATACATTTTACCTCAAACAAAGACATGTCAGCAAAGCTGCATAACCTGTCAATTAACATATATACATATGTTTTTGCAGGTCACAAAGAAACAATTTTTTTTCAATTGCCAATCGAGACTTCCGTAGTGCAGGGTTCTCCAACATAAACTGTATTCCTGATGATTTTTGGCTTTAGCTAAGCCTTTAAAAGTTTAGTGTGAAGAATTTAGTGACATCTAGTGGGGATGTTGCATCTTGCAGCTGAATACCCCTCACCTCACCCTCCCCTTCCAAACATGAAAGAGAACTTGTGGTAGCCTTCAGTTGTTATAAAAACTCAAAATATGATTAGTTTGTCCAGTTTAGGCTACTGTAAAATATATAAAAAGCCCATTCTCGGGTAAAGACAGAAACAGTTTGTACAAATAAGCCGAAACACACTAGTGAAAACTTCAACAGTATTATTTTATTTTCAATTTCTGTGAATAGATCCGCTCACCTAAATCTTACTCACTGGAGCTTTAATTAATAAGTATTTAATCAATGAGATTAAAAAAGCAACTCCCAACTGAAGATCGAGATTACTTTTTTACAATACAGTAAAAAAACAGTACAATAGAACAATACCAACACCCTTTATCTGTATAACGGTAGAGTAGAATATACTGTATTTGGGTAAAAGTATAAGATTTATTAGCCAGAACACTCTAATCAATACTTCATGGGGAGTAATGGCACATAAAAGCTTCAACAAAAGTATAATTAGTTTATTTTCTGCCTCTTAATGATTCTGTTACACTTTATCAAGCAGATAATGATATATTATCCACAGCAAAAAACAAAGCCACAAAGGCAGAGGCCAACCGCTGTATATTTACAGGCCCCACAGTGTTTATAATGAGGCAAAATGCTGTGAAATTAACTTGCTTTCCACCTGTAATATCAAGGGAACCAAGGCCCTGCTGCTGAAGGAGCTAGTAACATTGCAATTGTGAGGACGTGTACTCAGGAGGAAGAGGAAGGAAAAAGAAGAATGTGTTCCGTCGCCGACCGTGTTTAATTACATCCTCATCAATAGAATACGAAGGCATCAATAATGATCTCCCACCTACTGAATGTTCTGCATTAGGTAAACAGGAGGATACTGTTTATTCTTAACAAACATGCTCCAGAGAGCATGAATAATTCTGAAGGGCACAATCTCTGCCTTTCACAGATTAATATTTATGAATCATATTTTCTCTTTAATAATTTTCTCTGAGAGCATGGCGGTAGCCAGGGTTCATAGGTATTTATTGGAGGGAATCAAACGTCTGTGCTAGGACATCGTCGTGATCCAGATGTTTTTGTTTTTTACTTTTTATATTGCTGCTTATAGCAGGCCTGTCCCAGGCCTTTCCTTGGCTGAACCCGCAGATCGATCAGATCACATTTAATTATCCGAGATGAGAAACTTGTTCTCTGGTGTTCTCTCGCTCACACACACACATGCACACAGCTTCCTATATTTTACCTTTATTCAACCTCTTCTCAATACTGCTTCTCTCTGAACTTCCTCGTACAGAAGTGAACAACTTCTGCCCATAGTACTGAGGGAACTCATACACTATGTATGGCATATCGATCAGAGAACAAGCGCAGCACTTGCCTGCCTCCTCTGCTCCTCATGGTTACCCCTGGAGACGTTGTTTATCTTGTTCATGTGTTGGCCCAGGTGCCTGGTCTCGGAACGTGGTTGTTGTTTCCCCGCGCACGGATCAAGACTGAGGCATCAACTGTGGGCACGGTCAGATCTCATGTCATCACACTTATGTATTACACTCTATCACACTGCCAATCAGCAGTCAACCTGGCAAAAGCGGAAAAAAAAACAAAGAGAGGAGAGGATGTTAGGAGAGAGTATGTAATGCCCTTCAGTGTCAATACAATAAGATGAGAACTGGAAGAGGGTACAGCTTGTTTTAGTTTTTTTCTTTGCCATGCTGCCAGGTGGAACGGGCCGTTATTGCAAGACTGTCTGTAGATCCCATCATCCCTCATGTCAATGATAAAAGCTAAACCTACACAGACACAAACACCAGCTGAGGCAATATAATCCTTCACAGTCACGGCTCTTTCAGCCGCCCTTCAGAGTCAATAGTTCAGATTTAATAGCCTTATAATTCCCAATGGGAACAAATGAAACCAAATGATTGTAGCCACTGTTTGTAATTGCAGTCGTGGCTTCACAAATATTTCCATAGACTCATTAGTGGCACAGGCCACATGCAGATCATTATTACCAATAAACAAATTACATCAAATATGTTAGGGACTGCAATTTCTGTGTTTTGTGTGGGTGTGTACTTGTACTGATGTATTTGTGAGGAGCCTTTTGTGCCTAGAAGTTATAGAGTTTTAGCCAGCCCTCACTCTGACCCACTTCTAAGGGGCTGTTTAGACTTGATTTTAGGCTTAAAGCTAGCTTTAAGAGGGTTGTGTGTGTTTGTGTGTCATGGTCAGTTCACTTCACACTGATAAACATAATGTAAATGTGACTGATGGACTGTCCACTTTAATGGCAGCTAAGAAACCTCTTCTCAAACACACTCTAAGAATCTCCCATGAACACTCCACATATCCAGTCATTTACACACAGGATGCGCAAAAGATTAAGGACATCTTCCTCTTATTGTATCATTTGAGCCTCCTTCTTTCCACAATCACCTAAGAGCCTCACAATCCTTCCTCCTGCCTCCTCTTCAGTGATTGGCATGGATTTAATAGGACAAAGTGAGAGATAATAGCTTTTACCAGTATTACCCTAATCTGTGTATTTCAAGCGTAGAGCATAGTTAATGCACGTTAAGTGAGCTGTGTATGTTTAGCACATGGCTTAATACCACCTCTGTGTTTTTCCTTATCGATGGAGAGGAGTCTTTCTGGAATTATTAGAAACATTTGTGAGGAAATCAAGGCGATCATCTGGCAGTGATTAGGATTGACTGAGGTTGTCTCTGGGATAATCACACTGATTACCTGTCAATAAGCGCTCCTCTCATTAATTCCAAAAACTCATACACTAAACCGCTGATTGTAGAGACTGTGCTTAGTAGGCATACAGTACATGAGAAAAATGTCACTTCTATGATATGAAGTTATAAAATAAATCAATAATGTAATATTCAAAATAATGTATTCTTTCTATAACTATATTCACATCGCTATACCAAATTAATTAGTCGATTCTTGACCTTGGTAACAGCAGCTAACAACAATCATCTCTACTCAAGGTCCATTTACTCACTGCTTCTGGAGGTTTCACAAAGTCTCATCATACTGAATCTGAAAGTTTCTTTAGTTGTTAGAAAAAGACCCGCTGAGCTCAACTTCTAAAAGTTCTCAAAGTAATGGAACATCTGTGTGAAGCATCTGTGCCATGAGGTTGAAAGCCCTTGATCAAGTTTAACTGGACCTTCAAGGGAGATTGTTCTGTCAAATACATAGAAAAATCTCATGACCAAATTGTTTTCATACTGGATAATAATAATATCATAAAATATAATAAAGCTCTGTTTTGTTCTAGTTTTTTTGTTGTCCTTGTTAGCTTAGGCCTCGAAAAATTAGTTAGACTTTACTTTAAAGATGTGATACATTATGATACAATATTCACATGATTGACCTCATTCAGGATAAGACATTAATTATTAACAATTATTGGGTCTACATGCTTTGCAAATAGGATATACCATTTATATTCCAGTTTACATTTTACTTAACATAGTCTCATTATACTACGCCATCTTTTCTGATGTTCTTTTGCCATCAGTTTTCAACCCCTAACCTAAAATAGTTTAATATACGAAGCGACCATATCACATTTTCTCTCTAATATTGCAAAAACTAAAAAGCAAATACAAATAAAAAACACCCCAGGTATGCGTTGTCAAGCAGTTGGTAAATGATGTACTTCAATGTCATAAAAATTCTGTGAAAACTCCGATATGATGTGATGATGCTATAAGACATATACATGACACAGTTCAGAATACTCAACATGTCTTAATTTGATTATTGCTTACTCGAGTATGACTTCATTCAGATTCAGAGGAATCAGAAAATGATATTTAGGCAATTGCCTTGATCTGGTTAATATGTGAACACTGTTGTCCATGTAAACATAATCACTGATTATCATGATATGATTCCATCAATAATATTATATTATTGCTTTATTCTAAATTATAATGTCAAAGTGATATATTGGATGACAAGGAAAATAATGAATGCATTAATCAAATTCAAAAAATATATAAGAGGAGATATAAAAAATCGTTCTGTTTATTTTTCCATTTTATACCTAAAATGAGTGTCTTTCAAAATCTAGTGAAAGCCTAATCTGTTAATCTACTGATGCGGTGTTAATTAGAAATACAACATAGCAGGTACCATTCAGTCTTCCACTACCAGGTTTACAATACATATACTCAGTTGTTTTCTACAATAAATGATGAGATTCAGTTTGAGATTTCTTATGCATCTACACGGTTTACTTTCAATATTATCTTTACACACGGAAACCACCTGTGTACTTAAATGCAGACAATAGCACTTTATGTCAGCAGAAGTCAGTTTTAAGGATACAGACTAACAAGCAGTGGAAATGAGCGTGTTGTCTGTGTTAAATGTTCACTCCTATAGAGGTCCTCGTGACTTCATGTCTTTAACCACTTAAATCACAGCGCTCTCAGTTGCAGCTGGAAGCCGCTTTTATTCAAAGGCTGCAGTTCCCCTGAGCACACATGGCAGATTGTTAATTACAACAAGTCTGGGGGAAAATTACTTTATCGATTTGCATCTAGACAGCTACTTTCAGAGAAAATACAGTAAGGCCGAGGACAAATTTGAGAGTTGGAACTTCGTATAAAACAGTCTCCTCTGTATTAACTGCCATAGCAAATGTTTGCTACAGCGAAAGTGTCGTTATCAGTTATCCATTGTTGTTTTGTGCTGCTGAGGTGAAGTCATCCAGCTTTGGGCCACAGCATTCCTCCATATGTCTGACATTGTGTGATATGGCAGTGCCGGCTGTTTGGCTATAGCACCTCCGGGAGCGCTGCAGCTCTGACAGGGAAAGGGCAGTTGTGCAAGAGGCGCCAAGTGGAAAAAATAGAGCAGGATGAAAGAGGAAAAGATTGAATAGAGGGGTAGAGCGGAAGTGAGAGAGAAACAAAGAGAGGTCAGGGACCCATGAGAGAAATAGAGGGACAGAGAGAGAAAATCTAATGCACCAAGGCCAGCGCCAGATAGACAGAGCCACTCTGGGCAATGGAGACATCCTCGCTGACAGAACTGGCCAGAGTCCAGGTAAGGAAAAAAAAAGAGACAGGCTTTAAGGGGAATTAACTGAACGACTAGGGGCATGACTTCAACAGCCATGTCTGGAGAACTGACAACTGTAGGTGAGCCAAGAGACACTGAGGAAATATGTCAGGCAATCAGCTAAAGCTGACAAGCGTAGCCGTGGTTGCTAAAAATCTATTGACTCGATAGGAGCTGACTGCTTGATAGGTTTCTACAGGAGTGCGCAGTGAGGTGGGGGTGGGGGTGGGGGGTGGGGGGGGGGTGGCCGGCCTGGGGATTTTTTTGTTAGGCCTCTGATGAGCGATGAAGGTAAATTTCAGTACTCAACGGGCGAGGCAGCATAAAAGGTAAACTTATCAGCCCCCAGTCTCCACAGCTACGCTATAATTGCTGTGGGTTCCATTCACGAGATAGGAGTATATTTGCAGCTGCCAACATACTGCTGCGAGGCCACAAACATGCACACACACAATAACACACATTCTCTATTAAAACCATTCTTTTGTTTTTTAAATATGAATCAATAACACTGTTCTGTGAGATAAAACAAACAGACCTATGTCTTTAATCCATAATACATCTGATATGGGCATTGGATGTTTAGCCGCTGGCAAATTACAACTGCATCATGTTCCTGACATTTGCAGAGTGCATATGCCAAGACTGAAAATTATCTTTATTTATTCCCTTTGATGAACATGTACCATCGGTGGTCCAAGCTAATAGCACATGCCTCATGAAACGATCCAGCAGAACACATGATGACAGCATCTGAGAAATTAGATTCCCAGTATGGCCGGCGATTTGTACTGCTAATACGTTTTCTGGATGGAGATATCTTTCTTTGTGAAACACTAATTTCATTTCCTGCTTGTTGTACATAGTATACAGTGGAGTGTTTTCCACCATCAGCCTCATCCTCTACCCTAGTTTAAATTCCAGGGGACAACCCACCTTTGCATTGTGAATTCTGATGCACGTTGATTGAACAAGCTCCACGCTAAAAACACCTGTGACAGCCGAACGATATTTACCGGATGTTTATCGCCTTCGAAGCTTTATTATCATCTCATTACCTTTGAATTCTGGTGAGCCTTCATTCATTGCTGCATTGTGCTAAATGAGTCTTATTAACACCCGCCTCTGTCCTTGAGGAAAGAGGGAAAGAGAGGTTGATGGGAGAAATAATCTCCACTGTAGCTTAACTTTAAGTGGTGATTTGTTCATATTTGCCGGGGATGTTATTCACAGGGAGGCATCACATCCATATCAAGCTCATTAAATGTGGATTTAAGTACAGAAAATGAGAAAGACTCTGTGTGACAGACTGTGACAGACTCTGAAGGTTGAACACTTCTCGGGGTAAGTGTAGAGTTAATTGAAGTCTCATACCACATTATTTTCGTGCAAAGGGAGTGTCCATGGCATTTTTCATTTACTGTGACAGACGCGACCAGCAGGTTTCTTCAGCCAACGCCAGCAGTCCTGTGAAGCAGCACTTAGGCAAAGTGGTGCTTTGAGCTAAATGCTAACATGCTGATGTTTGCAGGTGTTAGCATGCTAACATTTGCTAATTAGCACCTAACACTTAGTACAGGGGAGCCTGCTGGGAATGTAGTTTGAAAGGCAAATCCAAAGGGCAATCAGATTTGGATTCTTGGTTACACATATTGTTGTGATTGTTATGATTCATTGGCACCATGAAATATAATTTATCATTATGATTAATAGTATTATTTGTCGCTTAAAGGGAGCTATGCAATAAAGTAAAACTACTTGAGTATAAGTCCTATAGCAGCATTACATTATGATTGTTACATGTTATATTATTAGATAATACATTTTCACACTGTGATGTGGAGGTAGCGTTACACTGGTGGAGTTTAAGCTAATTTTGACAACTTTAAATGCAATTACCCTCTGAAGAAACAGTGGGAAGTAGCATAACATGGAAATACTGAAGTACAGTATCTCAACATTTGCTTTTGCAGTACTTCAGATTGTAGTGGTGGGATTATCTATACTAGGGCAGTTGGCTCCATCGTCTAGAGACCCTTGATGTTAGACATTTCATCTGCAATCCATCACATAAGTGGTGAGATACGTCAGTCTGGACTAAAGTCTTGAATCGACAGCTGCTCGCTAGTTTGTCTAAAAGTGAGGGAGCTATGCCATTACTACAGAACAGTATATTTCCTTCCGCCAAAGCATGCATTTTAATACTCTGTCGTTATGGATCTGTACAGCTAATCAGTTTACTGAAAGTAAATGCTAATGAAACACTGTTATTCACGTTTTTTTGTTAAACAGTCAGGCGACACCAAATGTTTGGCCTCTTTTGGCCAACAGTTTCCTGAAATTAACTTTCAATCTGTAAACAGAAGCACATGTTTTGAATCAGGATTATTAATTGCCTGGTCACCTCTTTGCCAAGCACATTACAGCACTGTGGTGGTGTGGCTGACACAGTTACTTCAGTAGCAGCCTGGCTAACAAACTAAGCATCTGCTGTCCCTCGCTATTCTCCTCCTCTAATGTCGTTACGCATGATTCAAGGCACTTTGTTACCATCGACTGCAGAGCAATGATGCATGGTTACTGATCACTCCAACAGTTTCTGTTTTAAGCCTGTTGGGTTTTTCTCACTACTCAAACAAATCCTTTTATTCCAACCAATAATCCATCAAACCAGGCTAAAGATGGTGTAATTAAGTATTGATCACAGAGTGCAGGTAAAGTATCCGATAACTAAAGGTGGCTTTCTGGCCAGACATTCATCATGAGGTGAGACTAATGAACATCCGTGACTTTCCCATGAGTCAGGGATGAGATACGAGAATATTCAGGTCCAGGTTGAGTTCATATACGCAGATATCTGCCTCTGCATGGTGAATCATAAGTTCAGAGAACGGCTCGTTCTGTTTATCCAAGGCTAATATAAAATTCCTAAGAATAAATCTTTCATTTTTTGCAAACTCAATTTCATTCCCTAAAAATTGGATGAACGTCCTTGGCCCCTGTGCTCTAAATAAAAACCCTCTCTCCCCACATTGTGCAATATTACATTCTGATGAGTGATCGCTGCGAAGAAGCTGATGAGAGGGAGCGAAACAGTTTGTGTTTGTGTGTACGTGTGTGTGTGTTATTGAGCAGTCATATCTGCCATTCTCCTGTTTTTATGACGTCTTTATTTTCTACGAGTGTGGTCTTTATTGCGTGTTAGGAGGACTTTACTGCTAAATGGATCACATTGAGGCTTTCTCTACTGCCACAATATACCTTTACACCCCTTTTGTTTGGTTTACGCACAAAGTGATACAACACACAACCTGAGAAAACCGCGACAACCAACTTAATTTGACCTCACACAAATGTTTTCATGGGACACATGGTTTTTTGACTGCTCTGTGGGAGAGAACTGCAGGACAGATGTATAAACATATAATTTTGTAGTTTAAACATGGTTTTAGGACTGTACTGTTATGGGGGCCTGTGAACTGTTGCAGTGCATAATCTCCAGGGACCTTGTGGGCTTTTAAACGTTTCGAAATGCCAACTAAATCTACCTCTAACCATCCATTTATCCAACATTTTAGCTGATATTACATCTCAACCTTTACTGGTACGAGAATTTGCAGTTTGAGTGTAGAGGTTTGTTCTTGACCTTTAAGTTTGAAAAAAAAAGAAACTTAAGTATAGGTCCACTTTTGACAGCTTTCAGAACATTTCGCTATCAAGGGAAGATGCTATTCCATTGGCTAGTGGGCCATTTGCACAACAGACCCAGTCCCATATCTCAACCACAGACAAAACCATTTCACAAATGTTCAACTCAATCTACAATTCACAGAACAACAATCTGAAAATGGTGTCACACTTCTCAGGAGGTGAGATACGACTCGTACATTTTACAGAACAGTTTGGGGGGGTTGCGCCTCAAACATGGAGCTGCTGGCTCATTGGTAAGTATCTGATTTAAATTTGAATTAAGCTGTATTAAGTCCCCTAAATATGACAGATTTTTCATCAAGTTCCCAGAATTTTTTTCTGTTAAAGCGGTGGAAATGTCTAAATAATACCCTCTCACATAATATTAAAGAAAGTAAAAGGAATGATCCTTGATCTGCTCCCAGATTCGCAACTTTAAACAGGTTATTTCCTGATCCATACTACATCATTAAACTAAGTTTTGTGGTAATTTGTCTGTTTGCGTAATCCTGCTAACTAACAGACACACAAACAAAAGCTGATAAAAAACATAGCTGCATTAGTGGAATAATTAGAACAATATCTCTCACTTTCTGTTACCACTATATGAAATTTTTTCCTTTAACTATTTAGGAGTTATTAAAATCCAAACATTTAATGATAAAACCGGCTGTTTGTCTGTGCCCTCGGGAAACGAAATACAGTGACAGTTACTGATTCAAAAATGGTAAAGGAACCTTCCAACGAGAATTCATTGACCCATCCATCCACCCTGAACTATACTCGCTGTGAAGACTTTGACACCCTGTAATAACATCACCTGACTTGCTCTTCCTCTTTTCTCCCCATCATAAATACTATGCCAACTAAAGCGCTTCGTCACTCGCACGTCAACATATGCTTTACTGAAATTACTGTTGCTGTCACTCTTGGGAGCCCAGTCTCAAATTGTAACATTTGAAGGAAACGAGGACAACTCGAAGACGAAGAGATGTTGGCACAGGACTGTAAGTGCCTAATGGGTGATCCTGAACAGCAGAGCAAGCACTTAACCACTATACCCACTGATGCCCTAGAAAACCAACAGGACACCCTGACAACCACAAAACCTCCACCCCATCTCACATTAGCTCGAAAGCTGCAGAAAACCAGATGGCAACTCCTGCATACATAATAGAAAGGGTCTTTACGAAACATTTCAAATTCAAATTCCTAAAGGCGGTTGGTTAGAGAATTTATTAGTGCCCGAGCACTGACAGTGGGAGGCCCTGTTGAAATTGTAAGGATTATTATTATTATTATTCAGGCAAATTAATTAGCTTTTTGAGGGCTTTAACATGCTCAAATTCTTACAAAAATTTGCAGAAAGTTAGGAAGTGGTGAAGATTACGCGTCGCAAAATGGCTCAATGGTGACAGTAGAAAAGGTCAAGTCCAGTCTGGGAGATGCACTGTGTTATAGTTTAGCTCCGGGCAGCTCAACCAACTCTTAGACTTTGGATGAATTCAGAGAGTTGTTTGCAGAGGAGGTGACAGAGAGGGTCAACGCCAGCCTGCATTCCCACTCCACCAGCAAACAGTCCAGTGGACCACCACGGTTTCACCAGACCACAACCAAAAAAATTTTGAAAATGGTCAGTGGTCTTTGCAGAGTGTTGAAGGAATCTGCTTGGGACATCGAGGGCTTGTTCAGAACAAGACTACCTAGTCTGAAGACATTTGATGCAGATCAGTATCTCATCTCAATATGTTGATAAAGTGGCCATTCCCCCGGTAGGGTCCACTCTCCCAGGGCCTATCTAGTATATGTCATGTTTTTTAACATTTCCACACCCTGAATGCTTCATTCAATGCCACAAATGGCATAACCGTCGTATTAGAAAAAAAGTATTTACACTTGAGTCTGATTTTGTGAAATGTTTCATATTAACCCCCCGAATCTTTACAGATATTTACGTACTGCTCACTTTCACGAAAATTACCTCAGAGAACCAAGAAATTGCCTTTTTCTCCATCTTCTGGAAGTAGACGATTAACACATTATTGCATCTGTGTTACACAACTGCAGATGCAATGAGCCTATTAAGACTAATGTACTTGGATTCACTAACCAAGACTGTCTCTTCTATATTTGGGAAAACATAGTGGCAGCGAAATGAAATCGACGCAGCTGGAAGGGAAATAACACGCATGTTTCCTCCATTACATCCTGCACTTCACGATGTGTTTATGTGTGAAGGGGTGTCGGCATCCTGCTTGCCGTGCATGACTTTGCACAAGTATACGCAGTGTGTGTGTGTTTGTGTGTGTCTGTTTTGTGTGTAAGTATGCAGATAGAGTATTAGAAGACAGACTGTACCCCTGCTGTTCCCCACAGAGACTGTGATTAGCTAGTCTCTCCAGGACAGAGACCTCAACCAGCATCTGTGTTGCTGCTCCGCGACTTCATTGATGAGACGCCACAAGTTTTGACAAGTGCCGTATGCCTTGTGTCGCAGCACGCCTCCTGTAGGAGAATCGTGGGCAAGACGAGTTGCCTGCAAGGAATTCTTGGCCTCTCCTGGGACCAGACTCCTAAACAAACGCTTTTGTTGCCCCAACACCATGGACAGTATAATAAAGAACATATTAGGCCTATTTGTTTTGGATTCTTTCCCCTATAATGGTTTAAGATGCTTAATTCACCATCATTTTAAATACTTTTCCCTTCATTCCACATTTAATGGTTATTCTAAACAGATTTATACTCCAGTCATCTCGTACATAGAAGACACAAACAGGTGCGTAGGGACTGATTTATTCCATCTAATGTTTCTATGACTTCCTATTGAATGAATAAGTGGCAAGAATATATATTATCTCCTCATTATCTCAATGTCTCCTGGCTACATAGACAAAGGTGTGTGTAATGAATGAATTAGGTTCATGTTCGTTGAGTGACTCTTTTGAAATTTTAATTTTTTCATTGCCAAATACAGAAGATAGAGTTAAACCAAAAGGGGAGCTCTCAGGCTAAAAGGACCAGAAATAAAATCCCCAAACAAAATAAACCAGGCAACATTTTAATTAAGTTGAGATGCTAAATCTCACTCCCTATCAATACATGAGGGAAAAAACAGGACAAATGAAATGGAAACAAAACAGCTGCTGTTACCTTAAGAAATATCTGGCAAAGGAGTGAAGAGGCAAAAAAGGCAATTTCTTAAAATAATTACCTGACCTGATTATCTGTTCACACTGTGGACAATGCATGCAGTAAAGCACGAGTCCTGAGAGAAAGCAATTCGGCACTAAAGTGCCTTATATCTGCTCAGCTCATTCTAAAGTTACAACCTGTACTATTTCTTGCAGCAGCTACTTTATTTCTACGTCTCTACTGGATATCTTTCCACCCACCAGTGCAGCCCTCCTCTGTACACGTGTGAGCATCTTATCTGGGCAGCTCTGTCTTCACAGAGGCACAGATGTTGATATCAGGCTATTGCATCACCCGTTTCTCCTGGAGACAGGTACGAGAAAAGAAAGCACTACAAAAGGAGCACGAATAAATCATCCGGCTTTTGTTATTATAATTCAGAAGGGTATAAATGGACGGGTTGAGTGCTAAAAATATACAGTCGGCTATATTAGCAAAACACGTTTATAATAATATCATGTTGACTCTGGTGTAAGCCATCGGTTCAAGAGTTGAAGGGTCCAAGGCGCATAATGCTGAGAATATATTTCATAGCTGTAAAGTTGTACTTACAATAAAGAGACTGCATTGCCAGCAGCATTCATGCATCTTCCAATTTTAATGTACAGACACAGACGTAATATGCAAAGCTTAAAATAAGGCAACTGTCAATTACATTTAACCGAAGCAGAATATTTAGCCCCTTAAGGACATTGTGTATTTTGATGATTGACGCACTAAAATAAAGTGCAGCGAGGGCTTATAGGGAAACGTCAGTATTTTTGCTCATTATTTGGTCACATACCAAATGACTGAACCGGAAATTTCATAATAACCATGACGTTCCATATAAAAAAAAATCAACAGTTATTACAACTCATCCTGAGGGTGGTACGGATGTCTGAGCCAAATGCCATAATCTAACCAATAGTTGTCATGACAACATCTTAAAAAGAACACAAGCATCAAACTAATGGTGATGCTAGAAGAAAAGTCAGGGATTAACAAACACAAAAGATTGTCAATGCAAAATACAACAACCGCAAATTTATTAGATGTTGAGATATATAACAGAGTAAATCAAAACCATTCTCACGGTGGTGCAGCAACATTAGCCATTGCAGAGTCACCTTTAGTCATCAGTCATTGGTGTTTGTCCTCAGGGGACCTTGATTGTCTGTAGAAAATTCATCGCAATCAGTTCAAGTTATCATTAGGATTCATCCTCTGGGTACCATGAAGGATTTGTTCATATGATTTCATTCATTCAACAGCTGTTGAGCTACGTCACTAAATACTAAAGAAGTCAACAGGAGAAATTTGGAGTTCAACTAAATTGACAGTTTTCATCAACTGTGGACCATGAGTGTTTGCACCAGTTGCACCCAGTATATGTTAAGAGATGTGAACGTTTTAAATGAACACTCAGTGGCGATATGACAGAGAGTGAGAGTCAGCCCGAAAATCATTACGATTCATCTTCTGGGCACCATGAATGTGCACCAGCATTTCAAGCTTACCCATCCAATTTTTGTGAGATATTTCAATTTGGATCAAGTGGTGGACTGACCAGCAGACTGACAGCTGCCATCCCTGGAGTTACACAACTAGTATACCTGAAAATATTGCTGAATTTTATACAATATTCCTTCTCACTATTTCTTATTTACCAACAGCAGCATATTCTCTCGAGCACCTAGAGGAAATAGTGAAGTGGGCGTTAAGTGCAACCCCCCGACCATGCATAAAAAGGACTCCTGCACTCTAGTCTCGACAAGCCAGGACAGAGCAAACACACGGTTTGAGAATGTGTCAGAGGGTGAGTCCAAACAAGCTATTACTAAGGGAGTGAACCTCAGGAGGAGGTGGATGAAAGGGGACATGTTTAAGGAGATTCACACACACCCCTTTATTATTTTGGAAAATTTGAGGGAAACCAACCAATTCACCTTCCAGCCCACCCTTTAGTTCAAGCTGAAATGCAAACACTGCTGCTTTGAGGTGGTTTCTTGAACACATTCATCGACCCCCCTCGTCAAAAAAGTATGTGGCTGAAGCTGTGTGAGCGTTTGCAGTTATTCACCAGCTAAGTTTAAGGTTATGAACTTTTTATTCAGTAAACAAATCTCTCAATTCATTACATATTGCAGACATTTCTCAGCGGAACACTTTGTACTACAGCTGGCAAACAGAATGAATGTTGGGACCGGGAATAAATAAGCAGCCGATTAAATGCTTCTCGAACAATATTTGGCACATTCATCATCATCATCATCAATTTTACATTGAAGCGAGTATTGAGTGCGCGGTGCAACGTGTGCAGACACAAAAGCCACGGACGTGAGCCCCACTGTGTATAAACACAGGCACCTTGTTGATGCTTGTTTTCCCAGCAGAGAATGCATTCGACCACAGTGACACTAAACCCAGTGGACTTAAAGAACAAATGGCAGGAGTGGAGCGCAAACGAGTAGCCAAGGTCCTTTCTGCCCCTGTGGCTGCTCACTGATCGCGGATGATAAATGGCTGAACATGGCCGAACCCTCATTTGGCTCTCACAGCATCAGGTGATAAAAGCGGAGCCCCTGTCAGGCGTGGAGTGCGCTCTGCTCTGCAAGGACAAGGCCTCACACCCACAGAGACACTAGAGGAGAATGAACTTAATATTCACTGCAGGCAGGCAGTGTGTTTGGAGACTAGCAGTGGGAATGCAGGGGGATGTGTCAAGACACAACTCTGAAGCCAAATATAGGGAGAAGTATATACTGCACTATATACTGTAACTCCAGCACAACTCTTGGCTAGATATGTATTAGATACGTGTACCATGGAGTTGTTGACAGCATAGTCATACAGGCAGTAAAGGCACTTGGCAACCGCAGCACAATTTTGGACGATTGGACAATTAATTATCTTAGTGGGTCTCACCAGGCTAATCACTTATCAAACATCCTTGTATAGTGTGAATATACGCCGACGAAGTGAAAAGAAAAGCATTTTAATTAAAGGACGCAAGCAAACAAAGTAAAAGCCATGGCTAATTATATTCAATCAGTTTGCAATCACAATGTTGCATGTCTCTATTACAGGACTTCAATGCCCTCATCACTGTAATTCGCACGCGGCGTGTTTGGATTCCAGCAGCCTGCCTACTCGGTTTAAAAATGCTCACCCAGCTTCATATTCTCGTATGTTGCCTCTGGGGATAATTGATTTGGTTTAATATAATAGAAGACAGTGAACAGGAGCGTCTCAAAGGAAATAGGACTGTCATGTGTCTTCCATTCTAATATAACATATTGTACCCTCACCTCAATCTCCGCATCTCCAAAACTAATGAAGTTGTATTTGCATACCGACTGACACCACATGAAGACAGATTTTCTACATGGCTGTAGATGTGCAAAATGATTATTCTGTCTTGTGTGTGCAGACGAGCAAACAGAGCTGCAGCAAAGGGAATTTCAGCTTTCACCTGATGACAAATGATTGGTTCTCTGATCATATAAATGTGACTATTGTTGTCTAAAACCTCATAAAACACACATAATACAAATCCACAGCATTCATTGCACCAGGGATGTAATGCATTTACTTTCTGTACCTGCATTTGTTTATTTTACAAAAATCTATATTCCAGAAGTCATTAGAAATGATCAGCTTGATGTTCCACAAGAATGAAATGCAAATTTAACCACGATTCATACAAGATAACATTTATGACAATATATTTTGAACCTGCAGCTAAATCAAAACAATACAGTTATTTGTTTTTGAATTCCAACTAACAATATCAATAGGACAGGAGTAGAATTTTTAATTGGATCACACTGCTTAATTGTAGGCTGTATTTATACATGTTTGCCATCTTAGTTCTTCCCGTTCCGATTTTGTTTAATTAGCACGAAACACAAAGTACAGCCTCTCGGGAACATGAATTACATTAAAGATGACAATCCATCCAGTAATTGTTGAGACGTTAGTCTCCACCATAGTGGAGTCCCAACTGAACAAAAAAAAAGATGAAAATGATTCACTGCTGACTTGCCAATTGTCCATGCACTGTATCTGTTCTGTTTCTCATCTGTTTCCTGTCATGAAAGGCGCCAGTCTTCAAATTGAATCATGAGATAAAAATAACAACAATGAAACATCATCACTATGGTGTTATTTACAAAATCTTGGATGGTGTTCATGCTGAATAGTCTTTTTAGAGAGATATTCTACTTAACTGGCAATGAAATACTGGCACCCGTTTATCTATCATGGAATTAGAAAAATATAATTTTACATAATGCTAAAAGGTCCGCCCGTCCGTCTATCAGTGCATAACACAATTTGAATGTCAAGAGCAGAAGGTTCATCAGTCAGGATTGCACTACAGCTTGAAAACCTCATCCCTCCATATCCATTTGTCATGTATTTGACATAAACATGATCCGAATACTGAAAATTAAATTGCATGTCTCGTTTGAAGACCGTGATTTCCAGTTGAATGGCTGCCTGTATGAATGGAATCATAATATCAAGAAATGCTTCTGTGCACTTTGGTTTATTTGATATATGGTGGATGGTTGTGTCCCGAATGAGTGGCACTTCATAAGAATAATCCAATAATGGGCTTATTTTTGTCATGCAACTGGTGTTGGTCATTCAATATTAGCTGCTGAAAAAGGAATCACGCTGTTTAGCATATGCCATGTACGAGATGATTATTCTAATTATCCTTTTAATCCTTTGATTTTTTTTGCGGTTATTCATGCCAATATTAATGTCAATATGTCAATGTTCTAATTTACCTCCTGTCACTCCGTTGGTTCTTGCCAAACATATACCATCTGGTACTGCAGTGTGTGCGGGTACAATCCTATCTGTGTACTAAGGAGCTGATTATGGATGATTTTTTTAATAGGTGGCCTTCTGAAGCTTTCATGAGCTGGAATTTCCATAACTTATTATGCTGCAGGTTTAATAACCTCTAATGATATTAATCCTTGGAGCATGCATAAATCAAAGATATTCGTGTGTTAACGGATGTATTACTTCTGTTAACAATCGTTGATTATTTTCTGATGGATGGGTCTGATCAGGTCATAAGGGAAAATAAATTAAATCCAGATGAAATGTGTTCTAGTGTCGAGTCGAATGTCACATTTTGGCACAGAATTCAAGTGTCAGGAAAAAAAAAGACTGTTTATAAATCATTAAATACAAAATGTCTACTGTATACTTATATTTTAATTAATTTGCATAGATGAAGTTAGAATACCATTTTTAAAAACTTTTTTCACATCCAGTTTTGAGTCAGTTAATTGTGGATTACCAGGATCTGTACACATGATATTGCAGTATAAGTTCAGCTTAATTTGAATGCCTGCGCTGTATTACCTCATAGCAATATTGTTACTGAGAATATGTAGTTTAGATTTCACTTAGGCTCACACAACGTAAACAAGCTTCAGGAGCATGCAAACTATTTTTTAGTTTTTTTATTTCTTGCAGAAATTAATGGAAACTAATGGATTCCTGGGGAAGTTTGGTAATAGAAAATTGTATCGACTAATTTGTAGTAAGAATAAACATGGAAACATTCCCAAATAATTTAAAGCTGCAATAAGAGCCACTCTGGTGCTTTAGAAAAAAAGTTTGAAATACAAAACTGACATTTAAAGTTGGTATGACTAGTGTTAGCAAACAGTTGTTAAATTAGACATCCAGCCGATACTGGGCTTCCATTTGAAGTCATAAAGAGACTGTATATAAAAATGGATGACATATCTTCACTTCCTCACTGCTCCCCCCATGTTGGTGGAACATTTAGTGTTACATACTGCAGACTGACAACAGAGAGCGGTCCAGATATGATGGCTTCTATTTTGGGAACTTTGTCATGTCGTCCATCTTTATATACAGTCATTGAAGTCTTATCATACATAAATATAATATAAGTTGAATGTTCACTCCCACATAAGCTTGGCTTTTGATTGCCACTATATGTCGAGATTAATATCAAGCTCTTAAACTGCCAAATGGTCTGTGCATTCCATTTATCTTCATAACTTTTCCTTTATACATGGTTGCTTGATTCATTTTCAGTGTAAGACATATTGATGATAGCAACTTTAGGTAAATAAGAAATCTAGAGCAACGGTACACCACAGTTGATGAGAATTCCAAAGAAAATTCCAATGGAAAAAACAGGAATTATTAAGCAAAAACAAGAAGGAAAAATGGTAACGGATATCACTAAAGCAACAGCTACAACACAACCGCAAGAGCCATAACACAACCGCCAAAAGACAAAACACAACAGCGGATGTTCTGTGTCAACTAGAAAATTATTAAATTTTAAAAGGCAACTGGCTTTTCACGGACAACGGCTCACTTTACTGCGGTAACTCTGATACTGTCAGCATTTGTTGTCGCTCACACAGTTTTGTTTTCATCGTGCTTCTTTTTTTGGTTGTGTTTTGGCTCTTTTAGTTGTGTTGTGGCTCTTTTAGTTGTGTTGTGGCTCTTTAAGACGTGTTGTGGCTTTTGTATTCCTGTCTTCTGCTAATGTCAGATGTCTTAGCCACCACAAACTAATAACTATTTCAGTTTCTGTTATTTTCAAGGACATTCACATTACTGATGCAAAGTTACAACAGAGGCACAAAATAACCCAGAATATATCCAGTTGCCTACCTGACCTATCAACTCCCAGTAATTTTAATATGCAGCACACACATTTCACACCGAGCAGTGCTGCCTTGCTTGCTCTCGGCTTATATTTAGCTACTGCAGCTACCTTGCATTAGTTGATAACTAGTGATACTCATTAGCTGTGACAGTTGGATGAACTAGCTTTGGGGGCAAATGTATCGAAATACCTCCAAACTATCGTGCTGGCAGACTTTAGGTCAGCTCATTAATTAAGAGTAAAGTTGGGCCTTTAGGACATGAATTAATATGATTTACACCAGGATTTTGTCTTCGAAGTTGTTCCAGTCTAAATATGATTCTATACTGTGTGTGTGAATGGGTAATGGAAAACTGTACTGTAAGCGCTGTAAAGCACTGTTAAACACTTTGAGTGGTCATCAAGCGTGGAAAAGCTTTACAAATATATACAAAACCCATATTTACACCCAGCTCTGCTGAATTCCTCCACTCACTGAAACAACCTCCTGCTCAGGAGGTTGCTGGCTTTCTTTCTTTTTTTTATCTCTTCATCTGAGAAGTAATAACGATTTTCATATCTTCATCTAATGTAGGAAAATCTTTAATTACAGAGCCCTGGCGTGCATCTTGAATAGGTGTTAACCTCAGGCCACATTCACAGAGTTTGTGATCGGGTGATGAGATGGAAAGAGAGGCCAAGATGTCCAGGTAAAAAGGTGAAGGGCTGATATTAATCCAAATGAGTTTGCTGCTTTTGCGATTAGCACATTTATTATAATATTAATGTTTATTCTCTGGAGGCTTTTTTGTAATAGTGCAGCATTAATTCATTTTACTTCTCTGTGATACTGTTGAGACACATTTAATGATGCGTATGTTTGCTTTACAAACAACATCACAATACTTAGCCCACCATCAGATTTGTCCGATCAGAGACATAAAATGAGTAAGCCATGTTTCATCGTGTAGCAATTAGTACAACAAACCCAAAAGGGGCTAACAATTGGCTTCAAAACAACAACCCACATGAAATTTAAAAAACAAAACAGGATTGTCCTTATCCTCCTCCACTGTTGTGATTTACTGTTTTCAGCTGATGTAATTTGGCTCTTGTTTAGAAAAGATGAGAGCTATTGCCAAAAAGGTATACGCTAAGTAAAAGATAAGCTGGGCAAAATAACTGATAACTCTAAATCAGCATTGACTTGCTAAGGTTAATTGCTGATGAAGACCATTATATACAGTAAGAAGCACAAACATTTTTAACCTTGCGTGGTAACAGTGTTTCCCTTTACCCCCCCATTACACCTACATTTTGGTGAATAAATTTGGATGTTTACTGTAATCAAATTATTCTCAGTTTTTTTAATTTCTACTCCACGTAATGAAATCGGTTGTTGTCTAAACCACAAATCCGTTCTCATTAGCTCTTATCTCTAAACCAGGAGGTTTACACAGTCCAGCTACATTCCCAGTGGTGAATTAAAAGCCGCCCCGTACTCCCAGTTTAACATCACTGCACCCTGCAGACATATATTGTCCTCAGCTGATTAGCCTGCTGGATGTCCTCAGCTCTGTGTAATAATGGCTCACAAATTAATTAGAGAGGCAAAATGAAACCTCTAATATTGCCATAGGCGATAGCTGGCTATTACGGTGGATTTATTGATGGCTGCATGAGGTAAGTGTGGTTGTTGCTGAATGAGAGCTCAGCTATTAAGTGAATTATAATAGAGCAGCAACCAAATTAAATTAACTTAAATTTATGTAGCACTCGCCAAGACGTTCTTTTAATGTTTTTTCAACATAGAGTCTGTTATAAAGAATTAAAAAATAAATGCGTTGTTTGTTAATTAACATATGAATTAACATATTTAGCATTGCTTCAGATTCCCTAAGAAAATATCAATGTTGTCCTAAGGTGGAACTAAATGATATTCAGCATCACATTTAAAAAAAAACATTTAATTTTAAATGCCACGTCAAACAAACGTGGAAGCCATTTGAAGTTATTATTAAAACAGTCCAGTCCCATTCTGAATTTCTAATTCGTTACATAATAATTTGCATAGAGTGTTGGCTGGAGAAGCAGCTATTGTTTACAGCAATGAGAACACGTCTCCGAGGGTGCTTGAACACAAATAATACACTGTTTTATACTGGTAATGCTCTCCATAGGGTTTCTATCTGTGAGTGAGACTCCTATGAAACAGATGTGATGGACCAGCGCTGTTTCTGCCTGGTCCTCAGCCTTTTGTAAAACACTGTGATCATCACAGGATGTACCGGGGACAAAGAGAGTGTCCCGATAGTTTCTCACTCCTGCTGCTATCTACTGTGCTGCTGCCTCTGCTGCGACAGGGAGTGTGTTTCTAACCTGTCTGTCACAGTGGATTGGCAGGCGAGAGTTTCTTACTGTGTGCGTGTGAGTGTGTGAGTGTGCGTGTGTGCGATTGTACGTGCGCATGTGTAAGCACAGATACATTACCTGACTGAGCAGACTGACTGGCAGGCTAGTGTCTCGAAGGAGTGTTTCACAAATTGTCACTCAGGTTGATGCGTTGTGTTGGTTGTTGTGATGTTACGGATTTCAATTTATTCTGCTTGTAATCATAACCTAAACAGAGGAACAACTCATACTGATAAAAAATTATGTAATTGTACCTTATCATTCAGTGCTGAATACTCTCAATTTATGTAGTCAAAAAATACAGGGGAGAGTACTTCACTTTCTACTCCATCCATTTACTACATTTATTGAAATATCTATAGTAATTTTTTGATGATTTTAAACCCCCGGAGGCAGAGAAAGGCTTTTCACATTTTCAAAATAAAAATAACTTCCTCTTTGATCAGTGGCAAATCTTCACCAAAATTAGAAGTGTATCATGCGTTGATGGAGAAGCAACAATTTTCACAAACTAGCCAATTCATTTACACTAACTTAAAGCAACACTATGTCACTTTTACTGAGCAGTAGCGCCCTCTGGTGGTTAATTCTGTTGGACTATGTGTCTGAACAACTAAGTGGTTTTCATGTAAAGACAAAAACAAAGGCTATCAACGGGAAGCACCGCAGCTGTAACAAACTATGTGTAGTGTTCTGGGTATTTAATGATATTCATTCCTCAATGAATCAGATATAAACAACAAATAATTTGGAGATTTAGGTGAATGTATGTAGTGTGACTGTGCATGTGTTTGGGATCAATAAAATGTATCGTATCTTAAAAGAAAGGGATCTATTGGCAGAAATTGAATATACAAATATTCCATTGTGTTACATCTACATTTAAAAATTTTAATTAAGTTTGAGTCCTCTTTCTGATTTTCACATATGGAGAACTTTTCATCTTGGTATGTGTGTTGTTAAGAGCCCAAGGAAGTGCAGCAGTGAGTAAAGCTTCCCCAAACTTTGAAGGAGCGATGCAGCCAGCGTTCCCACCTGCCAAGCAAACAGTCCGTTCCCAACAGGCAGGTTTACAGCAGGCGCTGAACTGTTTGAATGTAAATATATACAATGGCTTTTGTAAAAAAAAACGAGCATATACAGGACTAAAAACAAGATGTGACCTCCGGAAAATCGAATGAAAGATGCTCTCCCAAATGAAAGAGAGCAGATTGTCATTCTGATCGTGTAGAGTAGTAATCCGGTGTTCTGATTGCAGGTTCCAGCAGGTAATCTGTAAACCATTACAGTTTCCATTTTGAAAATAATCCCCACTAACCGAGCTCTCGTCGTGAGTTTGAAGTACCTGCTCTCTGGTGACTGTCACTCTTTGCTGATTGGCAGGTTGCATTCTGGCTGAGAGCCATGAAACTGTCACCTCAGCAGGCGCCTGGGGCCTGGCTGTGCTGATATGATTTATGTAGGCGCTGATTGTGTCAGTTGCTCTGCAAATTGATTGTGTCACGCCTTCCTGTAAACCAGTGCTCTGCTGAGGCTGTCTCTCAAGGCAGGGGGCAAAACTCTTGCAGCAGGGACGTTTTACAGAGGAGAGTTGGGGCAAGAGGTTTCCTGCGACATTTTAAAATCAGTGTCAAACATCTTGATAGCACTGCTAAGTGTAAGTTTTGACTTTGGAGATGTGGGTCAGCAAATCTTTTAACATGGGGAAAGCGTCTGCGTGGCTTCAAAAGAGAAGAAGGAAGTAGTTTGGTAACCAAACACACGGCTCATCAGACGGCTCAGGCTCATTCATTATATCTCTCTGCTTGTGCATCAGGCTGCTGCAATCAAAAGGAGAGAATTTAGATGAGTGCTCCTCTGGCCCTCATTTGGTTTTATGATTCACCCAGAGGACATCTGCAACTGCGAAAAAGTGTGGTGTTGAAAACATAGTGTTTGATAAGGCTTAGAGCTGTGGCATGTCCGCAACATAAATTGAGTTGAGTGAAGAGCAGTTCTTCTTTTTGAATCTGGTTTACCTGGATTTTACAGATATTGTATATTCAGGGGCAGATGTTTCAGTACTTATGTGTGGACAGTGACATTCTGCTGGTTAGATGAGATTGTGTGTAACCAGAATGTTCTGAATCCTCATCTCTCCGTACCCCACTCGGAACGTTTAGGACTTACCAATTAGCTTGCTAAAAAAAACAACTTATCTAGCTGGTGTAGGTCATCCCAAACACTTTGAACTGCTTCCACAAGCGCCCAGTTCTGTGACAGCTGGAGCCACCATATGCGGTGTGCGGTGATCCCAAGCCATTTGAAACGCCGGCACAGGCAGCGCTCTTAGCCAGCGGCTCATGTGGTGTGTGCGAGACAAGTGGGGCTAAAGCAGCCCTTTCTGCTCGTCTGGCAGGAAAGGATGGGAGACGTCTCAAAATGGAAGACTATGTGGTGGTTTGAGGGTTTAGCTGCAGCACCCCGTTCAACCCATGTAATGCAGCTGTTTCATAAATTTGGTAATAAATTTGATATTCAAACTAGTATTAATGTGTTGGTCATATAATTTAGCCTAAGCTCAACAACACATTTAATTTTGCACTATATCTTTAAATCTGTGTGATAACAAGTGGTGCTATGTCAGAATCTCCATACTCAACATGGAGATTCCTGTGATGGAACCGAGTCTGAAGTGTCTGGTCTCACTACAGAAACAGCTGCTGTGCTCTTGGTTGGCATTTGGAATGCAAGCAATGCCATTTCAGAGACAATTTGTTGTTCAAACCACTGCTGTAACCAGGCATCATTAAGTGGGCATTAAGAAAACCACTTACTCAGAGCACAGTGTTCCATGTTTGAGCAGCTGAAACATGCGATAAGCTGAATGTGTTTCCAAAACAGAGCTCGAACCAGAAGTGAATGAGCGAGTTGCATGTGCGCAGCCTTTCTATTAAAGAGAGAGCTAATACAAGGTTCATGATTCAGGTACTAAACTATATAATAGAAGAGTTGGACATTTACATTAGAGCACTACTAAAACAAACGTATAATGTTAAAGGGGCTAGAATTAACACCTGACTCTACAGTTCTCTTCAGGACAGCGGAGCGCCTAGTGAGTCGTACAACAATAGCAGACAGCCTATTACAGATTTGTTGTAGACTACCTGCCACGCACCAAATAACTGACATACACAGTTAGCAAGTAGCTTGTGAGAATGGAGGAGTATTTAGCTGCCGGAAAATAAGAACAGGGGTAACTCGACCAAATCTGAGCTGAAACATCTGACTTACATTTATCAAGATGCATAATAATTACTTAGTGTCTGATGGATGAGTAAACAGATGATATAATAAGCAGTAACCTGTTCACTAGGGAGGAAATGGTTGTGAGTCTCCGGTATGCTCTGGTAACATTTCAGAGAGTTGTTTGTAAGGTTTCAGTCTTCAATTACCATATTGACTGTGGTGATTTATTTTATAGTGTCCAGCATCAACTGAAGTCAGCATGTCTCAAAGAAACACACAACAAGCAAAGTGCATTTTATTTATGCAGTAAATACAACTGGCAGAAGTACCTACAGACCAAGAGGTGTGTGTTAGAGGGGCGGGTGGTGTGTACAGAGGAGGGGGGAGTGGGGGATTTAACTGCAGGAGAGCTGCAACGGCTCTGATCATAGCCAGCAATTGCTGCATCCCACTGATGCAAACATGCAATGTCCCCGAACTGTGTGCGTTTTAAGAACACTGACATTTTGTTCCGATGTCTGCATTCAATGTAACAAGTTGTCTGTCCTCCACCAGGCTTTGTGTGTCCGTCATCTCTCCCCACTCACAGACAGAGCGGAGGAAACGCGGTAGAAGGTCTCACGCTGAGCTAAAATAAACCGAGTGCTCGAGAATTACTTTGTGACATAAATATCTGTGTCTCAAGTCAGTTTGTCTACTTTGTTGTCAGCGAGAACTGAACATGAAAAAAACATGTAGGACACTGCTGTTTAATTTGCTCTCCTCAGCATTGACATACTATTCTTGAAGGATTTCTTTGGGAAGCTCAAGAATTCCTTTCTATGCTAATTCTTTACTTAAAATAAAACCTCTTGAACATTTTCAGCACAATTTACATATAGCACGACAATACTGATAACAGTGATATGTTTGGTCTATATAATCATATAACAGGATGTTTACACAGTTTCATTTCCACTGTTCACCATAACTTTATATATGTGAAATAATCTTGACTTAACTCCCAGTTACATACTGAACAAAACCCTACCCATGTATCCCATAGTTGCTAGTGAGATTATAGGTCTTCCCACATCCAGCCTCTCTGAACTCAGCTTTAAGGCTATCACTCAACACAACCTCAACAGCACAGGACATCACTCACCCACTCAACGGCCACTTTAACATAATGCCACCGGGAAACAGATACAGGTCGATAGGATGCAACAGGGAGCGCTTCAGCAAAAGGCTAATACCTGCAGCCAAAGCAGTACCACCCATTACTTACACAGATTTTGACTGTCAGTCAATGTTTACGGTTTTAGATGTCCATGTTTGTTATTGTCTTATGATGTACACTGTTTGCTGGGTGTTGCACTGGTGTTTCATGGCACATGGTTTTTAATGTAATGATGTAAATGTGCAATGTTATGAAATTACATAACTGTTTAGGAAAATAAAACAACTAACTGATATAATAATAGTCAAAATTGTACAGAGAAAAAATACACAGCTGACATGATGCAAAAAAAAAGCTACTCTGGTCCCAAAGCATTTTAAATGATCATAACATGAATCTATATAGTGTTTCAGTTCATGTAAAGTCACCATGATGTTTGACCACTGAAATCTAATCAGTTCATCTCCAAGTGACAACTGGTCAAACATTTAAGAAATTCCCAAAAGGTGGTCTCTGTAAAGCCCATTCAAGAGGGCACGACCATGATTTGTGAGGCCACGGAAATCTAATCAATTAACCAGCAAGTCTAAGAGAACATGTGTGCCAAATCTGAAGGATATGCCCTTGAGACGTTCAGAGATATTACATCCAAAAGGCAAAGGTCAAAGTCATTTAGATGTTCGACCACCAAAATCGAATCAGGTCCGCCCTTAGTTCAAGTGAATTGTGCCAAATGCAATGAAAATTCCCTTTGGGCCTTCCTGATATATTGCGTTTTTAACAACGTGAGGTCATGTGAGCCTTTTGACCTTCGATCACGGAAATGGAATCAGTCCATCTTTGAGTCAAGGTTGATGGTGGTTCCAAATTTAAAGACATTTCCTCACACTGATCTTAAGCTATCACAATCAAGCAAAACATGAACATACTTTGTGTGGCCACTTCCTCCGAAGTGAGGTAAAGTCTGACAGATGGACAACCCCGAAAACATTACGCCTCTGGCCACTTGCTGTCGCCATGAGAAAGGGCTGAATTGTATTTGTTCTAAATTCAGATGGGATGTAAGCATGTGGCAGAGGCTGTTACCCGCAAGCTGTATGCTGCATTCACTGAATATTGAATTAGATGTAAATATGATCTTCTAATCAAAATCTGTGGAATATTTTTGGTGGCTCTGATAATCTCCACAGCCAAGAGCCAGTGTGTCTGGATACATATAGCCGTATGTTAGCCAATACCTGAATTAAGCTTTTAAAAATACAAAAGACTTGCAATAGCAAAAAAAACCAAATATTTACAATTTCTGAATATTTGGAACAAAAGCAGTAGAGAAGGGCTTTCTTTGTGTCCTTAAAGATGAGCTACTGTTTCTCATATACATTTTCAGTCCAGGTAATTCAAACAAATTCAAGTTTTTTATGTATTTTTCACTTTGAGTGGCTTGATCGCATTGTGTTCTCTGAGGAATATAAATAAACCACCTGGGAAATGCCAACACAAACTCCCAAAGGAACAGTTGAATAAATATGGAACATGCGTCACACTCAGACAGATCTTTTGTTTAGCAAAGAATCTCGTGTACGCACTAACAACTCCACCCCACCACACACGCCCACACACTCATTCTCTGAAGTGGCCCACACAATAAATAATACCTCTGCATGAGCCATCACACTTCCACAGTCATCATCAGGACGAGAGCGGACTTTGTCACTCACATTCTGTGTCTCCTCTTAGTGCTTCAGTGTCATATCAGCACATCCCACACTGCAGACAGCATATCATGAGCCCATCATCCGCCCACGCACTCTCTCACGGACCGTAATTGTCTGGGGTGAAGGCCGTCTGCTCTGCAGATGCCCGTGTTGATTTGTCGTGTCATTGTATAACATTTCCTTCAGGGAACCGTCCGTTATGGCTTTGAACCGTTTTGCAAGGAAATAGCTGAAGAATGTATAAAAAGCGAGAAGTAATAAATACAACAAATTCTCACCGGCTGCTACTTCAAATGTCCTGATGCTTTAATATGGAGGGAATATTCGGTATGCTAAAGAAGATGAATGCCTCCAGCTGGCACCGCATTGCCATCTAGCAGAATTCATTTTGCATGTTTAAAAAAAAGCCATTGCTTGCATCAGTCACTGTATATGTAATACTTAAAAAGGTATTAAAATTTAAGGGGGAATTGGAATGATCTGCCTCTGTTGAAGTGGCTGAATCTCAATCTTTCTCTACTGGGTTTTTCCCTCTTGCCATCTTCTTCTAATCCTTCGCTTCTTTGCGGCGCTGTAAAGCTTTCGAAATGCAGCGATAATGAGAGGAGCTCGTTGTCCGTGGGTAAAAGGAAACTTGGGAAAGAAGTATCAGAGGAGAGCGAGCAAAAGCAAGCTGTGAGACCTGAATCCATGTCAGCCTGTTCTTTTTTCTTCTTTTTTTTTACACAACATCAAAGATGGGGAATCAAAAGGACAAAATCATGCACATGGATACATTTAAAGCAGCGACCGTATCGTCCCTTTAGTTCCGCAAAACTTAACTGGGAATAAGTCTCGGTTGCATCTGCGTGCAGGAGGCTAAAGCATTACATCATTTTGTGAAGCCTCGAAAAGGCCTCAATCCCCGGCAGGCACCGACAAAGGATGGACACAAACACGCACATTCACACATATTCACAACGCTGCATGTCTGAGCTTGTGAGAATCTCCATGGCCAGACCTCAGCGCTCATCGGAGGCAGCGTTGCCTGGTTATGTGCAGAAGGTTGCTCATAGGGCAGCCGTGTTAAGCACGACTGGAAAGGTCAGCCACGGGGTCCTGCCAAGTATTTTATCAAATCACACAGCTGTGTGGCTGATGAGGATTGGGGGGGGGAGAAGAGTGTCCATGTGTGATTTGCAGCTTGTGTGTGTGTGTGTGTGTGTGTGTGTGTTGTGTGCGAGTGTTCAGCTCTGCTTGCCTGACTAGACACGCACTTGCAGTTGTCTTTCAAACTCAGTACCTACAGGGTTATTCTCGCTGCTCGTTGTTCTCAGACAAAGACACTTCATCCGCGACTGGCTGATGTTACAAAGAGACAGCGACAACAGAACGCGAGCGGGGGGCGGGGGGGGAATGAGTTATTAGTGCAGCATCCCTTTGCAGCGTGATTGTGTTGAGACTGTAAATCCCATCAGGTTTGGGGCTTTAGGATGCAGCACTCTGGTTTTCTGATTGGAACATGGAGTCCTTTGAGGTTTCACAGAGAGAGAGAGAGAGACAAACAGCAGACAGAGTCTCAATGTCTGCCGGAGACGCGACTGCGGCAGATACAAGGGAGAATAAAAACAAACAGCATTCCCTTTGATTCCACAGCAAAAGTGGGCTTCATTCAACTGTGCCCTGTCAAGTATGGCATGAACATACATCCCCAGCCACTGTAAGGATAACACTCTCAATGTCACATATCCATGTCAGCCCTTGAAGTGTGGGCTCCTGCAGCACACACTCTTTTGGATTTTCAATAAACTGACAAATCCGAATCCTCTTGTAAATATTAACTCTGGCAGTTTTGGGGTCTCCAACTAACGAGTCCATCAGAGCCGCAGGGGTCCATTCCAGCGAGGAGAGTCATATGAGAACTTGTCATGAGCGGAATATGAAATGAACAACGCTGCACCCTTCACTCAAGCAATTACACACTTACCTGTGAGAGATAACACAAGTGTGCAGGTGTTTTTTTGCTAAGCAGGTCAGGACTGAAAAGAAGCATTGTTAACCGAAAGCAGCAATTTCATCGCCGGCAGAACCAGCTTTCAGCAAAGAGAAAAACCGAACACTATTTTCATCTTTCCCGAGTCTCATTGTACATGTCAGGACAAAACAAATATGAATACCATTACTGCATTCCATTTGTCTGGTGTTTCAGGCAATTCTGATATGAATCAGGGCTATGTGACACAGTGTGCGGCAGTGCCATCCAAGGTGGCTCCGACAAAGGAATTCATTTATTTCCTAGTTCTATTTCATCCTTAGATAAAACCACCTCAACTCCAGAAAAATATACTGTACGTGCATTATTAGGGCATTGTGTAATTGTGTTTTCATGCTCTATGGTGAAAATTGGGGAGGAAGGGGGGGGGAGGGGGACCTTGCAAAGTTTACGAATAATAAAAAGTAATCATGTTACACAGATCATATATGATTTCATTTTTTTTGTGAGTGAAGCTGATTTTTTTCATTTTTTTGTTGTTGTACATGAACTAACACTAAACTGACACACAACTGCCCAAGAACCTCTCAGTGTCCAAATACCTTTTAACCCCTCAAATTTTGGCAGTAGGTGTTTAAAGGGCCATGTTTCCCACCAAGTGCACTTTTGGCATTTGAAATGTAAAAATGTGTCGACCTTTTAACTGGAAGCCTAAATATGGGTGTTAAAGAAAGACAGCTAAGTAAACACTACATTTCTCTGAAAGACAGTGGTATTTGTAAGAAGTAGCATAAACTGGAATTACTAGATTACAAGGACACTGACACTGCACTCAAATACCATAATGAGAGAAGGGAACATACATGACACAGCATTTCTATATACAGTACAAAACGTCTCTGCTACAGCCACCACATAACACAAGCTGCCCAGACACTGTTTTGAGTAGGTGTAGGTTGGGCAGAACATAACCCTAGGTGGGACTTCTCCAGCTGCTTGGTAACAGCTCATTCATATTCAAGCTCAATGCTAAATATGTCACCTGGGGTTTACAGAGGCCCTTTTCATTATATATAAAAACAATAGTACAAGAAATGCCAATGTAAACGAGCAGATGTGAACAGCAGCTCGAGTCATCACTTTGTGACATAATACTGGCTTCAGAAGGCAGAGGATGTGCAAAAACCATGAAGTGTGACATTGAAAAGGAATCACAGAGATGAAGTGCCTTCGCAGGCGGCCTGGTGGTTGGTGTATTGCTCTACCTTTTTTTTTGGTCATAATTCTATCTCTCCACTAACCCCATCCTTTGTCCGGCCCTGCTGAGCCGGCCCTGACAGTTTTCCGCGATGAACATGTTTAGAGAATCCCCTCTTTGTGGAACATGACGGATGAGGACTGTACAAAATGCTTTTCCCTCGGCCCCCTCTCAAGATAAAGTGTACATTTATATTTTACATTTTAATGGAGTATGAAAGTTCCCACTTTAGCAGTTGACAAGCAAATGCACATCCTAGCATTTTCATAAACACCATCTTTCTCCTGGGAGAGCACCCAGTCTCCTGTGGCATGCGATAGATCGACAAGCAATCAGCCGATTCTAAGAACTGCTTACTTAGCCCATCACTGTAACCGAACTGTGCGGCTGCTAATACAGCTGGAAAGGATTTGAAGAAAGAGTGCCTCTAGAAGTGGTTCAGTGCAGTTCGTGCCTCATTCTCTCCTCTCCTCCTGTGACGTTCAGTCAGTCAAGGGAGACATTAGTGGAAGGAAATATATATTACAAACTTCCATCAGTCTTTGGAGAGTCATGAGTGTAATGTAGCTTCGGAAGAACACATCAATCCAGCCAACCTCAAGCTATAAAAGTTTGTTGAGCCAATGTCTAGCGATCCCTGTGATATTCTCCCTGCACAGGGCCTGATGGATTGAGTGTGAATCCGAGATCCAAACTGAACATCAGAGTTTCTTTCCACTGGAACAGGAAGGCACCAGAAGAAAGGATGCAAAGCGGGCTAAGATATTAGGGATTCACGGCAGACCCCTGGAGTCATGTCTTCTACCGGTTACGAGAAATTGCCTTCGTTTTTGTTTTTTTTGTCAAAATGTGTGTTCTTTTCTGTCAGCACTCTGAGCACTGGATTCTGTTTTTGTCACAGCTCACAGCACATACACAGGCATTTAGACTCGCTATTGTGTGTTTTCCCTGTCTTTTGAATCGAAAATGTCAGGTGATCAAGTCCAATGAGAACAGCATTTTAGACAAGGCAGGTGGCACTGCGCTAAAAGCTACATGAAATCAGGTTACAGCTACTGCATCTGTTGTGAAGGGGAAACACAGGTTTTATGAAACGCTATGTGTTGAAACGTGTCCTGCTGTGGTTTCCGATCTCTTCAGAGAGCAGGAGCAGAGCTGATAGCTCCTCGAGCTATCAGCTCGAGGAGCTGAGGAAGGAAGGAAAGGAGGAAGGAAAGCGTCCTGGGCTGCCGCGCACATTCTTCACCGCTGACTTTACCGGTCCGTTGGGGAAGATGTGTTGAGGTTTTCACCAAAGGCTGCACCAATGACAAAGAGCTCGGAAATTCATTAGAGATCCAGAGGAAGAGGGAGCAATTATTAAGAAACTGCTAATGTCTTTGAGGCAAGAAAAAAAGAATCGCAGCAGATTCATCAGTTATAAATACGACCTTTTAATTCTTGGATCCTGGTTCGGTCTGGTCTTCTAGGTGGAAATACGCCACAAACTAATGAACACATCAATACCACTATGCTTGAGGTGATGGGGATTATAACACATTCTATAAGAACATAATGAGGGCATTAGCATCCTTATTATTTGGACATTATATAACATTTTCAAAATGGGCCAAATCCCAAAGGATTTAGAGCTTTCTAGGGCAGAGGCATGACTAATAACA
Organism: Pseudopleuronectes americanus; assembly: GCA_038501795.1. NCBI lineage: Eukaryota > Metazoa > Chordata > Actinopteri > Pleuronectiformes > Pleuronectidae > Pseudopleuronectes > Pseudopleuronectes americanus. The sequence continues at coordinate 4,987,465 of CM076734.1, read as the reverse complement.
TTTTCATGAAAGCCTTTCCACATTTTAAATGTTATTTCTATAATAATTGCCATAATTTGCAATGCATTTTTCATGACAGAAATACGAGAAAATGCTTAGATGAATTTGAATTGCGAAAAATACTCCATATTCAAGACTAAAGGGCTCCACTGTTATGTGACATAATTATATTCTTCTCAAATGTAATCTGCTAAACTCATGACTGCATAGCCGTCAAATAAGTCGGCTCCATTCACGGCCATTCACACTCATAAATGAGACGTAAAAGCTGTGTGAATCTAAACTGTCAAATAACTGCTCTGGATGGCCTCATCTAACTGAAGAAAACATCTACATTCATTCTCTACCAAGGAAAATCTGCCAATGAAACCTTCACAACAACAAAATAAAACTGGGACGTCAGATAGAAAAATAATTAAGCTCAAAGTGCGGAGGTTTTTTCCCATGAACACACACTCGTAAAACTGGTTCTCTCAACGCAGATGGTGCTGGAGTTAATTCACACGGCGTTCCCTGTGCTTAACTGGGTCATCCCAGCAGTAGAGCCGTGTCTTGATACGATGTTTAGCAGACAAGCAGTCCCAGGGAGCTTGAAGTGCACAAACGTTTTATTTGCCCATTAACAGGGAGGATGTTAAGACCAAACTTGAACAAAACAAGGCTCTCCCTCTTGTCCTACAGTGGTTAGCAGAGAGAGGAGGGGAGATAAGAGCGGGGAGTTTTTAATTTGGGAAGCCTCGTAAACACTACGTGCGTCTGCCTGCGTTTACATAATGTTGCAGCTGCTGCTTTTTTTCGCTAGATCCTGCTTTGCTGCTCGGCCCAAGCACACAGGAGGAGGAGGAGGAGGAGGAGGAGGAGGAGGAGGAGGAGGAGGAGGAGGAGGAGGAGGAGGAGGAGGAGGAGGAGGAGGAGGAGAAAGATGAAAATGAATGTGCTGATGAGCCAGCATGAGTTTGAAATATTTTATCACCACAGCTCTCATCATTATCGTCATCATCGCCTCTGTCATCTTTATGAACGCAGTAGTTGTAAAAATGTCCTGATGATGATTAAGAGAAATGATGAGGTGACGATTTTTGTGTGTGTTGCTGGGATTTTTTGATTTACTTTCATGCCGGTCCAAATTAAATTATTAGCCACAGTTTCTCTTATCAGATTAATGTAATGCATTTTCCATGCAATCGCAAGGTTTCTGCTTTTGAATTGCTGAGGACGGCATCTGTGTACTCCTTTTTTTGTTATTGACATTCATGTTACACCATGTCGGGGCCTGGCTCCCCAGTGCCCATTACAATCCATGTGAACCCACTTTCTTTTACCTCTCGGCGGGCGCCACAACAAGCTAATCCCCTCCCCTGCTAACTTGTCCTCGCAGCCCATTACAGTCAGCTCACATCCAGACGTGCCACTGGGCCCGATGACAACAGGGCCTGATAAGCTATGAACGTTCCTCTGATTTTGGCAGCCTGATTGGCTCTTCGCTGGACCAGTATAGGAATGGGCTCCCCCTTCCTCCTCGGCTGGGTTTCAAACTCACTTATATTTTTGCTCATACGCGGGTCATGTGCGAAATAAAATGTGCCTGTCTATAAAGTGGGCAATATATGGCCGCAGATTGAAAGAGAGATTGCCAGGCTTAGCATCTGCGACCCTCCGCCTCCTCCGCTCTCCGCTGCTCCTCTTGTCTCTTTCGAGCGAGCCAATGTTTCTGGCTCTGGGTATTTATCTGTGGCCAAAATATGCAGCCCGTGTCTTGCAGGGCAGCAGGCGTTTCAGCGACATCACAAAGATGGATTAAGTCATGCGTTAAATTGCCTCTTTGAAGGAAATTAATAAATAAATTTGAGAGACTAATTCCTCGACTCTCTGCACCATCTCTTGTGTGAGTGTGGCTGCATAATGCTGGCTTAAATGTACCCTCTGCTCTGCTCTGTTCTCCGTTGTGTTCTGTTGGTGTGTTAATTCAAAAAATTACATTTGTTACGACTTCGCAATGTCAAGACGCTACAAGTGCATTCGTTTACTAAATGTATTAGTACACACAGGGATGTTGGACCTATTGTCTGGGAGAGCGTTTTGACTACTTCACCTGTCGGACATTAAACATTAACCCCTTGTACAGTTATCACTTCTTATATGTTAAGCCAGCTAGAGCAGAACCTTCCAACACAGCAGTGAAGACCGATAGATATACGGTAGGGCTGGGCGATAAGGCCCTAAAATAAATAACGCGATATTTTTAGGATAAACCACGATAAATGATATATAGCTCGATATTTTGACATCTCCTCTGAATCACTTTACAAATGTTAAATTCAGGAAGTGGCTTAGCTAGCAGACGTTAGCATTTACGACGGTCCTTGAATGGGCCTCGTCGGAAGACATCAGAGGGAGTGAGCAGTCTGCTCTGAGAGAAGAGCGAGAGGAGCCAAACTCAGAGAGATCTTTTGTGCTATGACAGTAAAAAAGCTTTATATGAAAGAAGCGTCACCGAAACCTGCATGCTCATGCAAAGTAATTGAAAGTGCAAAATCATTAGACAAGTCATTTGGCAAATTACTGTTCCTTGAACTTCAAATATGTGTAGGCTGCTGAGACAAGAGAGAAGGGAAAGGCTGGTTGTTCATGCAGTGACACAATAAACTGAGAGAGAAAATACTGAAAAAGATGATCAAATAGATACGTGTAGTAAACTCAGCTAGTGCATTTTACTTTTTACCCACACCGAGGAGATTCTATTTTCACCCCATCCTTTCCGTTTGTTTGTCAGCATGATTAAGCAAAAACCACAGAACAGATTTCTACGAAACTTGGTTGAAGAATGATACATGGTCCAGGAAAGAACATATCATTTTGACAGGAATCCAGTTTTTTCTCTCTCTCTCTCTCTCTCTCTCTCTCTTTCACCTTTCCTTTGACATTTTCACTGATTTCCCAGAGGATCATTCTTGGACCTTCATGACAAAAATCTGCCATATTTAGATGAGTGATGTGGGAAATTTGGTGCAGCTTGATTGATTTTAAGGGGACGGGCAGAGGTATGTTTCATTTTAGTTACTCTACTACTACTTTTGCTTTAGTTACCACAATGCCATTTAGACCTGTGTGTCTATCTGCTATGACCAGCCTACAACTAGTTTATATAATCTGCATTTTGCCTGCATTGGCTGACATGAACAGTATTACACTAATCCAGTCATGCACAGACTCTATACCACCAGTGGACATGTTGGTAAGCAGCCTGCAGAGTCGGCATTCTGGCAGAAATACTTTCACCTCTATTGAAAGTGTATTAACCCTCTGGAGTCTGAGGCCTCGTCAGCCACTTTAGAAGTAGTTTGACCTGCCATGACATTTTTATGTATTTCACCCACCTGAAAACATTGATCCCAAAGGGCTGTGTATGCTTTTACTGAGCCAGGCTATGCACCAATAGTCGCAAGAGCAGTGGAAATGTCATCACCTGGTTGTGGAATCAGGAGAGTTGAAAGCAGGTTTTGTATGAGGAACAAATTTAGGCTTAGAAACCAAACCCCTGAGGCAGCTGGCTTGATACTGAAAACATAACTATTTAAACATTTATTTGTAATTTTGATCTCTATATAAGTCAATGTCTTCAATGATTCTTTCTTAGATGTAATATCTAAGAAGGAATATATTATTTACATTGTAAGGAAATATGACAGACCAGAATTAAAGCCACACCTCATATTAGTGTATATCTAAAAAGAAAATAAAAGCTTCTGTAGCTAGATCCACTGCACCTCCTTTCACCATTTGTCCCTCATAAAAAACTGAGAGGAATACCATTGTGAGGCTTAGAATTATTAGATTTTACAAGCTGTGAAATATATTTGTTAGCCAGACTACTACATTAAACGAGGTTGGCTGTCGGTTAGAGAAGGAATCACAATAAAATGATAGTGCGGATTAGGTCCCTTTAGTGTTTCAAAACACCAACAGATGAGTCTGAAAATGTCACTGACATTAAGCAAGTGAGCAAAGATATTGTACAGCTTATTGCCACAAATTCAGGCTGCACCAAATATATAAAAGTGTTTATACTGCACATTTATTAGTTTCTGACTCAGGGAAAGTGGGAAGAACAGTAAAGTTCCAAACTACTGTCTCGCTGAACTATCCCTTGTTAAAAGAAATCAAATACATTGCCTTTCTACCTGATCTCCTTTAGATCTCCTTTATTTTTTTCACTTCCACTCACTGAGCCTCCCCTGAAACTGTTTGGAGTCCCCCAGGAGAGGCCTACCTCCCACTTTGAAAACCTCTGTTATTGTACAGTCACAGGGTCTATAAATTCCACAGTTGTTCTTATGTAGCCTCTTATTCATCATTTTTTTTGCTGATAACAACAACCAAACACATCTGACTGGGGGAATATAAAGGCGATGAGTTTCAGAAATCTAGTCTGAGCCAAGGGAGACGAGCTCTGGAGGTTTATCAAGAATCAAACCTATGCACTGACTAGCCTCAAACCGCTGTCACTTGGCAACAGCACATTCTTGATGCTGAACCTCTTCTTTTTCACATCTTGTAATTCACTCTGCAGAGAATAATTATCCTTGTTCCTTTGGTAATTTCACCTCAAAATACCCTGAGTGTCTCCTTCAACGTGCATTTAAATGTCAAAACCAATATATTTCACTCTTTGCCAGATCTATCTTGACTTTTAACACTCCTCTGGTACACGCTGCTGTGATTCATCAGACGACCAGTAGGGACTCTTTCGAAATTGTTGTAATCAGAGGGTAATGCAAAAATTTGTGCTGAAACGCCCCGGGAAAACATTTCAAGGGAATTCAATCATACTGAGACAAGCTTTCCAGATCCATTATTGCAGTGCCTTTACAGGAATATGTGCTGTGGCCAATATATACAAATCTGCTCTTTAACACAGTGTGATAAGAGTTTAACCAAAGAAAAACCAGATGGCAATAGCATGAGGGCCATGTGTTTTTGACAGTTACAGTAGCAACACAGTAAATTTACAATGTCAGCAAGTTGTTATGGTAAAGAAGTGAATTGAGTCCAACTCACAAAGAGATCTTTTGTTAGGAAGCAAAGTGAAGATATCATCGTAGTAATAAAGGACTTTTTAAACTAAATGTTCAGATATCTGAGAATATTGTGAACAATAGCCAGTACATATGGTAGAATAGTACACAAAGTTGTGACATAATTCACTAGCTTTAGTGTTTTCTTTAAAAGAGACTTATTATGCTCACAGTTAGGTTCATATTTTTTTATTTGAGTTATAACTGTAAATGGTTCGCATGCTCTTATGTTGAAAAAACATTCCACTCTCCCTTTCTACTTTCCAATGCTGTAGCTTCTCTTTTCAGCCTATGTCTAAAAAGCTCTGTTTTTAGCTCCTGTCTCTTTAAGGTCCTCTTCAGATTAAGCCCAGTCTGCTCTGATTGGCCAGATGGCCAACTATGTCATGATTGGTCCACCGCTTCCAGCGCACCTGGGTAAAGGGAGCATCTTTCAGCGTGCCAGACTAGCAGCAAGTCGTGCATTATGTAAATGTGGGTCATGTGACATGACAATGATGCATAAGTACTTGCAGGACCACTGACCAGGGATTTCATGAGCTTCTTTTACATACACGTAAACCACTACAATACACTCGAGGTTTAAAGCATCAGAAGAATGTAGATGCACACACACACACAAACCTCTGTGGTTGCTCTGAAGTTTTACCAATTTCGTATTTGTTGGAATTCAAGTCACCTATTTGTGATGCTTGTAGCAGATGTTCTGGGGTTTTCCCCGCTTGTTCTCGTCTGCTGTTTGGTGCTGGTTGTGTACAGTGGGTTTATCAGAGCTTGTTTGATGAGAGCTGCCAGCTGCTTCGGGAAATTACACTGATGAGAGATGTGACATCGAACAAAAACAATAAAGATGTGGACCGTAAAACAATAAGCTGAAAAGTTTTCTTTTGAAAGTATCTCTCCCTCTCATCTCCCCCCAGTCATCCCAAACCCTTCCCTGAGTCTATCAGGCAACCTTCCTGGCTTATCATTGGCTGTAGATATAACCCACATGTTGATTGGGTCAAGGTGGGTATTCTGGGGTGGCGTCAATGTCGCTCGGAAATTTGCATTGTCGCCATCTTCTAGTAACCTAGAGACTCCCTGAGTATCCGGACCTTTCAAATGTTCTCTCAAAGGATATTTTCAACAAGGCCTGAATCAACTACTAGTATCCACATTGTCCTTATGACTCCACCACCACCCAAAGGCACTCCTCCACCCAAGAGCTGCCTGTACTCCGTGTCCACCCTTGCCATGTAAAAGGGGTGATCTGTCATCATGGATTAATAACTAAGTACATGATCTAAATTATAACCATCCCATCCTGTTTACCAAGCTGGTTATATATACCCTGTGGCAAATATTAAATACTTATTCAAGAGCAATTTATGTTAACTGAGCTAGAGAGTCTATTTTATTTATTGTTTTGGTTAGGTGTTTTATTTTATTCATGGTTTATTTATTGAAGATATTATAATATTTCTAAATATAATTCAAATGTCAGACTGAATATTCTTAAGAATTGAAAATGTATTGCTCTTTGAAAGGTTGTATTTGCAAGATTATGCTCTAATATTATCATTATTTCAGTGGTATGAAATTGTTTGAAAAAGACGACACAAATATCATGTATCACAATAGTTTCTGGAACTATATATCATCCAACACAATGTTTCATCATGACAGACCTACTTCTGCACTATTCACAGTTTGCAGATTTAGTTCTGAGAGTTTCATCAATATCCAAATAATATCGTAATGTACACTGAAATATCAATTCAAACTGAAAAACCTTGTTATTCGGAATCAAATGGATTTTCTAGAAATCTCTTGCGATACTCAGCCCTAATTAGCATGTTCTTAGAGTAACACAATTAAAAGCATGGAATAGCCATATTCAGAATTATACATGACAGGGTTCTAAGCAGAGGTTTAAAGATTAAATCTGATGTCAGAGGGTCCCTGCGAGGGGACACAGTGAAGGACCTGATTAGAATAAGTCTTGATGGAACTAGCTTGGAGGAGTTTGATGCTAAGGAGGTTGTACAGATGAGGTTCACTCAGGGGTTAAAGAGGGGTGGCCTTCCCAGGTGCCAGGCCCTAGTGGTCCTCACGGGGATGTGCTCTAAAGGGAGGGGAAGCAAGGCACAAGAGAAATTCCTTGTTTTGAAGTGGTTATGCTGTAATGAAATAATGAGCTGACATTATTACATTTATATTATATTTACATGTTTTAATGTTTTAAAAAGCATAATTTACCTTAATAATTTTTTTTCTCAGCATATTTATCAACTCTTAAAGCACTTTCCCTTTTCGACTTAGCAATAAAAAAGCACGTTTCCCCTCTTGTAATTGCCTATTATCAAAACATTGCGCACCTAAATTGTGTGTTGGTGCTCCTAAAAAATTCCAGTAAGAAGAACCAGTACTAGTGGAAAAAGTCACTCTGGAGCCCTGATTTGTGGGTGGTGGTTATTCCCATCATCCATCATTCCTTCACCCTTGGATTAAAAAAATAAGACAATGCAACCCTGCATTGATTTTCATGGCCTTACACAAATTTACACATTCTTTAACTGTAGCAAGGGCCAACCATCTTCACTAATCTGGTCTTAAATTCCAGCCTATTATTCCACAGCAGGGGAGGGTAATTGCTTTGAACACTCCTAGAGCCGCAGTGAATACTTGGTTATACCCTTTGGTCTCAACAATGCCCTTGCTGTGTTCCAGGCTCTTCAATGATGTGCTGCGTGACAAGCTTAACAAATGTGTCTCTGTTTATCTTGACAACATCCTCACCGACATCCAATCAGGCCCTTCCAATGAGGGTGGAGTCCCACAAGCTGGCCCCCTGCTTCGTTAGATTCTACCTTTCTCCAAGGTCATCAACCCTTTAGTGGTCTGCCCCCAGCTCTCTGCTGCCATTAGGATTCATTCCACTTCCCATGCCTATCATATCTAACCTGTTAGGGGAGGCACTGAGGTGCCCCCTCAACCTGCCCAGCAGGCTGATGGAGAGTCTGCCTGCACAGTCAGACGTCTCCTCCCAGGGTGGGAGCTGTCTCCATTACCTGATTCGACCCATTACTACCTCTGCCAACAAGGTTATGCTTTCATTGCCATTTGTCTTTTTGTTTGTTTGTCTGACTTTTAGCAAGATTACGATTAAACTGCAGGACCGATTTTACTGAAACTTGGAAGAGTTGGGAAAAGACTTTTCACTTTATATACAATTGCAAGATCTAAGATTAAGCATATTTCAGATAGGGTCTATTTATGAGTATGTGCAATGTAGTGAGGCATGATTGAATTTAATGGTACTGTCATAACTAAGCCACAGTATGGGCTCTACTGAGTGACTTGTAGTTGGTTTTAATGGTTATCTAAAAACCATGATTTTGTATTTCAAATATAGCCAAGAGGTTTCGTGATACATGCACTGAGCATGTGTTTTTGCTCATTTCTAAATGTCCTTTTGTGAATTGTCATTCCTTTTCCACCCCTGTCTTAATTAAATGAAAACAGTAAATGGGATGATATCATCAAACCTTTTAAATGGAATAGGATCAAATAATCATATTTAACAGGTGAAATATCAAATAATATTTTCGATTACAGAGGTCTGCTTCGTCCTTCAGCTAAAGCAAACAAAGATGAGAAATTCTATGTACAGTGATCAGGGTCTACATCATTAAAATCATTCTCTTTCCTGTATGTGATTTATGTGCAGACACAGGCTGAACAGAGGATCCTGTATTGTGCTGTATGTTGCTGTTAGATTAACTGTATTGATGTTGTTGTGGCTCACTAGGTACTTCACCAGGAAAGCTTGAGAAAAACAGAACAAACTCTGACAGGAGATACATCAAGAGGAATGATATGCAAGCCAATTGTAAAGCATCTAGATGGGTGTGAGAGATACTGTGTCTACCTACGGCAGACACGATAGAGGGCACCGAGATATCAACAGCTTGGCCTATTATCTGGTCTAATGGAGGCCCTTCTGTTAGAAACAAAAAGCCTCGGTTGTTTTGCAGCAGCTCTTCTGATGACTGGCTGACATTCGTCCCACGCCGATGGAGTCAATTAAAAGCTCCATCCGTCAAGCGGCTACAGCCGCCTGACGCCCAGCCTCAGCGAGAAATACACACACTGTCGCTCATTCACCACTTTACTGTCGTGTGTGCTTTCTTTATTTATTTTATTTCCCTCTGTCTTTCTGCCTCCCTTTTCCTTTTTTCTTGTCTCCGTCACAATGCCAGGCTTCTAAAAGCAATTTCATCCTTTCTGTGCTGTCACGCTCTGCGTTCACAATATCCGATTGTTTGGCTTCCAGTGTAATTTCTACATTTTCAATATATGCTGACTATATTTGAAATATACAGCTCGTGGTGGAGTCTTTAATATGTGAACATTCTTCAAACTAATTATTAAATGTCATGGTAAAACTTCACTACATATTTGTATTTTTTTCCATGAGGAGGATTGTTCATTCCCCTGCCAGATGTCATTTCAGTGATCAAAATATAAAATAGTATATCCACACACACACACGCACGCAAAAGTTTCTGGATAACAAACTGAATTTTCCTCCAAATATGGAAAATTCACAACATGGAACCGCATTGCAATCTTCTGATATATCCCAAATATACTAAACAAGATTTAATATGGGGTATACAAATATTTTGCAGGTCATAAATATATAATTACTTCATACTTGATATAGTGTGAAATGATTGCTGGATATTTCAGTGTTGGATGACTGCAGTTTCACTCAGCATGCCTTCTTGGGGTCTCTTCCTCCTCCTCCTTCCCCCTCTCTTTAGAAGTCAGTGGCACGGTCAAAGATCTGCCTGTAAAGTTTAATTTGCAAGCTATGCCAACTTTGACCAACCACATTAAACAGTTACTTAGTTACAGCGTAGCAGCCTAGTTACAAGCAACTGCATTTGCCACTCAGCGTTCTGAATGTAACCTGTAATATACTATCTGTAATGATAACATCCCTGACGATTTCCTCAAATATTAATATGCACTTACTAGCTACAAGCTTGAGGCTCATATCCAAACCAATCATACCTGCTCAATCAATTATTTTCATAAAGTTACAGAACAACATTAATTTTGTTCAATCACACACAACAAATGAGCACCCAGGTGAGAATAGTGCCAACTATTCAGCTATTGAAACTCATATGGAATGGTCTGTGAAGTATCTTGATGCTGTCGCTTTTACGAGGCAGGTTCTTAATTAAAATACTATGACCAGAGGCACTACACTATTTTACATGCATCCTTTGCCAGGTGACGTTTTAAATGTCTGGTTCCATCAGGTGCTAATCAAACCCCACTTTCAAGCAGAAAGGCTTTTGGAAGTCAGGCGCGGCAGCATGGAGGGCGATAGTGTCTGCATGAGGTAGAGGCTGCTGGATAAAGGGTCAAAGCATTTTACCCAAGAGACTGTGACTATGATGTATTAAATCAAAAGGTAATACTTAAGACTTGACCTGCTGTCTGGGTTTCAAAGCATTTCTACCAGAGCCTCTTGCAAGTGACCTACTAAAGTGGTCACCTAGATTTCCCTCAGGATCAGTAAAGTAAGTATCTATCCATCTATCTATCTATCTATCTATCTATCTATAGAGAAAGCTTACAACCTTAGACTAAATAGCCTCATTGGCTATTCACATAGCATAAATTTTTGGTTATTTTGGTGTAATTATCGGTGGACAACTACTGCGTGGGATCACACTTAGAGGGTTATTGTAAAACTGTGATTGTCATTATTTTTATATTAATGAAAGATTGAAAAACCATATGTAGTGTGAAAGCACTCCGTGATGAATTCACCCAGAATTATCACTTCACTCTGCAGTACACCTCAGCTTAGCTCATTGTTTTGGTTTAACCATCATCAACTTTAGTGTTTCCGCCAGGCAAGTAGTTCAAAAACATAGTGGAGAATTTAGCCATTAAAGAACCAGATATCATGCCCAGAAGATGGTAGAGAACCTTTCATGTCATGGTAAATATTTAAGGTTATAACGTAATTATGTACCTGAGTCATTTCACTGATACTTACATAATGGAAGAAAGGGGCATGGGTTTACTGATTATTTAAATGCTACCTGACAAGACAAATTAATAGTGAATGTTACTTTTTAACCCGGAACACATGTGAGCCCTTGACTGAGTTACTACCATGTTTGTTTTCATTTCAGATATTTTATTTTATCTTTGATGGTTGTTAACTGACCCTTTGGATCTAGACCCAGTGATACATCGCTGACATCTGTGTCCAACTTCACAATCTAGCAAAGAAACCATCCAAAGAACAGTAAATCATTACAGAAAAGTTACAGAGAAAATGTGGCTAAGTCAAACTGAATATGTAATGGTCCGCAAAAACTACAATCATTTGATAAAAAATTGATTAATTATTCAGAATAAATTATCTAGAAACATCTATGAACAAGTTGGTTTTTAGAAGATGGTGCTCTGAAATAATTCTCACCCTGCTCAACACTTGCAATTTGATGATGGGGTCTAAATTGAGTGTGACAAACCTATTCATCTCGACTGCCCCCCCACCATTTACCGAAAGCAGCGAGCTACACTGATTAATTCAAACAAAAGTCTTGTTATCAGACAGCAAGAGAAATGGGGAATTGCCTCACAGCTCAAATATATTCAAAGAAAAGATGCTTCAGAGTAAGAAAGTTAGTCTCTGAACTCGGAAGGCCTCACACCCTATTTTTCCCTTTTATCAAAATAAAAAATATGTTCAATTTAGCTTTTATGATTGTTAACAAAATCAGTGAGACTGGAGGTGTAAATGACGAGATATTATTGTATAGTACGTGTGTTTTATCTTTGGTGTGTGTAGTCTTTTTGGCCAAGTGAGAGTAGAGTGAAGACGAGACCGTTGAAATGCAAGAAAACACAACAACCAACTTCACGGAGGGCCACCATTTCCCTTTTTTCTACTACCCTGATTTGTTTATTGTTTTTTCCCTTAATTTTGGTTAAATTAGACCAATTACAAGCCATCGCAGTTAACCAACAAGTTTGTTAGTTCAAAGAGCTTTACTTACCCCCTTAAATAACCTTTCATTGAACCAAAAGAGGGTGCATAGTGAACAGAACAGCAGGGAGGAAATAAAGAGAAAGCACAAGGGCCATTGTCACTAAATTATCGGTTGTCAGCTACTGCAGTTTACCAACTATCTTTGAGAGCAGCCACTATATCACCAAGCTTCTGGCCACACACATTTCCCATGTGTGAGCAAATCGCTTTGTGGAGTAATCACCCTTCTACACCTCTTCCCCACTGATGCCACCGCGTTGAATTGCTCTTCCAATATTGAATGGGTTTCTTCAAGCAGTCTTTTTGTCAGCAGCCAATATAGTTTCTAAGTTGACATTTTCTCCTTCCTTGTTAAAACACATTTTCAGTGGTGAGATACTTTGTGGGTGTACTTTACTGTAGCAGCATGTTGTGGCTCCCTTTATTTTGTGTGTGACTGTTTTAGTGTAAATTAGCACAAGGAAAACTGTAGCACTCCTTCTCTGGCTTCCCAAACAAACATGAAAACAACTTTTACTGTTGAACACACAGACAATTATAATTACGAATGAAACGCATTGTTGAATAACAATTTCATGTCAATTGGCAAGGAAGGTTGAATAAGGGAGGGACATGGATCACGGCACTGGTAAATGGTATCGTGACACGTGGGGAATCACAGTTATGTATTAAATAGTCCCCGGGGGCTGTTAATCAATGTGCAAATGTCTCATTTGTAATGTAGCAACCTCTATTACCTATATCACTAGAAACTGACAAGTGACAGCTTTGACGGTCGGAGCCGTTACCCATTTTGAAAAATGTATTTTACTTATAATGGATGAGTTGAATTACAATAGATACCTTCCAGTTAAATATCTGTAAAATGCCCGGGGGGCTTTACTCAATGAAAATTATTCTAACGTATTCTACATCTGTCCCTTGTAAGCCACTGGTAGCCATTTCCTGGTTTTCTGGGAGAGTGCAGTTGAGACGGTTGCCTCTCACTTCTCCAAGATGATGCGCTCACATGTTGCAGTCATGCTGAATGATTTGTCAAATTTGGGCCTTACTTATTCTAAAAGTGAGCACTAACAGCTGGACATACAGCAGCGAAAATAAATGATTGTCACATCTCGGTAGCCTCCCAAGTCCCCAGACAGTTTATGTCAACAGAGAGAAGAATTCAGTAATAGAGGCTTAGTATTCTTTATCAATAAGCTTTTAACAATGATATTAAGAGCCAGTGGCTGCATCAGGAGGATGGAGAAGGTGGTCAGGATGTAAATTTTTTCCAAAAATAACGTTCGCAAGAATGTTACATGATTTTCTGCTCAAGACTCCTCTTCTTGCTAGTTTCTTCCGTTTTCGAAGGAAAACCGCATACCATTGCTGGCTTCTTTTACCGATGGGTCGAGAGGGCATGCGATGTGAGAGCCGCTGGATCAACTGAACTTCTTCAGCCAGTTTACAGTTCAAATACAAACTTTTCCCCCATGTTTGAACAAACATTTGAATTTCCAAACAATAGGAGACAGCCCTTTACGGTGGGATGTGTCTGTGGTACGCTTGTATAATTAGTGTTTTTGTTTGTATTTTTATATACAAATATTTGATTTAAAAAACGATATTGTTACCTGGTTAACTAAAACACAATACCTTCGGCAATTACTATGAGGAAAACAACAGCAGTCCCAACATCCGGTCAACCATGACTATCCACTGGAACATTAACTATACTATCAGTTTTTGGAGTTTATTATAACAAGTTTTCTTTCTTATTATTTTAGAAAGTGACTATTGTGTTGATAATTAGATTTAAAGTTTTCATTAGTCGCTGTGCACTGAGTGATCTAAGACATGTTCACTTGCTTGTCGTGCTTTTTGAGGGTCACATCCAAATATCTCACGCTGTAATCACAAACCATTTAGCTTGACTATTAACCAGTCCCATTGACCCGTCCTTTCCATTATGAAGCCCTGCTCTGCATTAGCCTCTCTGCATCTGTACACATTAACCTTTGCTGGTATTATTACATATGCTAATCCGGTTAGCGGGGCTGCCATCGACATCCACCCTCTCATTTTGCCTCCTGATTTACTTACTCCCTCCCTCCATCTCCTTCTTTCCACTTCAGCACACAGGCCATAGCTTCGGAGCTCAGAAAGTCATCATTTGATAGCCTCTGGGCTGTGCTTATCTACTCCACAGTCATCAGACAATATTTCTCTCAGTTATCTTCCCTCCCTCCATCAATCCATCCATCTAGGGCAGCTCACTCGCAAACTGATGATTTACCCTGGATGATACAGTGAAAAGAGATGATCTGTCGGAGAAGAATGTGCTTCTTTTGGGGCCAAACAGTGTTACTTTATAATGTGTCCTGCAATACGATTCCTTCTTATTATTTGTGTTGGTTCAGAGCAAGGTGCAGCGATGGTGGAGAGACGGTTTGCATGTCAGCAAGTATCTGCCCTGCTTGAAATGTCCTTGAGCAACACAACAAATCCCTTTAAGTCCTGACCAGTGGTGAATGCAAAAATAAACAGAGCAGACTTCAGGCTTACAAAGTAGCGAAGAGGCAGAGATGGTACAAACAGAACAGCGTGCACTCCAAGTAAAGCGAAAAAGCTGCTCTTTGGATGCAAAGAACTAACTCGGGCCTCCAGGACCTCTTACACAGCCTCAAAGGGAACATATACTAGTGCTGAGATGAGCATGGCCATTCCACCAAAAATACCTGCATGCATTTTCTTTTTTAAGGATGGCAATGTCAATCAGTCAGTCACTCAGTCAATAGGTCAGTCAACTACTTAATGGACTACCATGAAATTGTGTGCTGACATTCATGTTGCCTGGAGAACGAAGACTAGTGATTCCCTGACATCTCCTCTAGGCACAACAACACATATGTCTCGTTTCTATTGAAAAATAGATATAGCACACATATCATACAACTCAGAATGATGAAATTTGTAAACTGAATGCTGATAAATATGGAAATATATGCAGGAAACAGGGCTGCCGCTCTTGTTAGACAGACTATGAGCATTAATTAGGAATCTAAAGGCTGTGTGCGTCGCAGAACATCTTGCTTTTCAATTCAGCCGCCCTGTTATCAGGTTGGAGCAGCCACACTGCCCACAGGAGACGCACTGCTCTTCTAGAGATTCAGGCTCTTCTCTCACCACAATTTGTCTATATCTGGCGATTATGTAAAAAACCTAATTATTCGTACTACTTCCTACACCCATTTGAGCTGTAGCGTTTCTGTTGACTGAACCCATTCATTTGTTTTAACAAGGCCCTTATTGTGAAATATTAACAGGAGCAGAGCAGGCACAGCGTCATACCGTAGAGTCCAAGCACAAAGGCGTATTTTTATTTGGGGAAATACAGCAGTCAACATCCTGCAATGTACGAATTTCTGGTATTTGCGTGTGTCTGTCAACATGTCTTTATGTAGATGTATTAATATGGGAACATCTTATTAGTTTTATACATTTTCTGGGTCTTACTCTTGTCAGATTTGTTTTATATACTCCTCGTTTTGTCTCCGTAATATCCTATAATTCTATTTGTTCTCGATCTGCCACAGTTCGGCTCTGTCCCAATTCTTTCGGTTCTGTTTTTATTGCTCTCTGAAGCACTTTGTAACATTCCTTTTGAAATGCAGCGCACAAATAAAGATTTATGGTTTTTAGATTTATTATGATTCAGGAAAAGCAAGTGGCTTGGTCACTCACTCAGTCAACTCTGGCCCCATTTCCCATCCACGGTGCCTTTGTTGTTGAAGTTGAACCCTCCCTCTCTCTGCTGAGTGGATTCAGTCCTCTCCCTCACTCACTCTGAGATCAAAATCAATGATCTCCCACAGAGCTGTAATCAATCGCCTGGCTTCCACTGCAGAGGAAGAGAGGGCCACAGGAAGCTCCCTCATTATTTGTGTTTGTCACAGGCTTTTTGGTGATGACATCAGAAGGACATAATTTAGGAAAAGAACTGGAGCAGAGACAATGGGATAATTAGTCAAAAAGCATATCTGTAGTTATTTTTGAAACAAATAAGATTTCTTATGTTAACTTGTGAGCATCTGCTACTTACACCATTTCACACACACCACTGAGATAAGACGTACTAAATGGTACAGCACATGAGCTGGTCGCTTGATTGAGAGCAGCAAAAAATAAACAATGTTATGATCTTAGCTTGATGAGTACCTTTAATGAAAGCATCGACTTTAATAGCGTACTATAAATGGAGGTATGCGTGTGTCTGTCTGACTTTCTCATCAACAGGTCATCCAATCAACCTCAAACGTTGCTGACATATTGCTAAAGACATAAGCGCAATGTAGACTATGACTATATTTTTGCATGCGCAGTTGAGAAAATCAATAATACAGACATAGAAGAAGTTAAACCCCTAATATTTTTACAGTCTAAAGTCAAACGATCCCCAAAAGTCATATCATTAGTGATGGAAGCCAGGTTTTAAAGCTCCTATCCCTCAGAGCGCCATTCAAGGAACAGCTCATCCTTCTTTCTTTCTTTCCTTCCTTCCTTTCTTTCCGGGGGTTCTAGGTTTTGGTGTGAAACAATTACCATAATGAGAATCAATATTAGACATCACACCAGTTTTTTTTTGCATGAGTGAAAGAGGTTCAGAGGCACTAAACGACTTACATTGCGAGACCTAGTGTCAATTAGCTGCATCGCAAACATTACACAACGTGGGGCCATATTAATGTAATGAATGGGGGGGAGAAGGAACTATTGTGTTTTCGTTGTTTACAAAAAAGGGAGTGGCGTGGCTTTAGAACAGCAACATTTTGACCCGATTATTAACGAAGCCTTAAGTTCATGTCGCCTACAACTCAGTTTATTTCCTTCTTACCAATGACTGTTTACACCAGCACATGCATGCCCAGTGTATGTGAGCAGTCACGTGCGTTTTTAGGTGTGTTAGAATGGAGAGGAATTAAAACTGATACGAAGAAAACATTGACAAAGATCCTTTTAGTCTTAAAACACACAAATGAAAACCCAGTAGTGTGGATATAGTGTTAATGGCTCCATTCAGATGAGGTTTCACCAGCAGTTTCAACCTCACTCGAGGTAACTTTAAAAGGATCACCACAGTTACCAGGATTCATCCAAGTTATTCTATTCTCATCTGTATAAGGATTGTACGCTTCTCCTCAAGCTGCTTCAGGCACAGTGTTTGTGGATATATGCAGCTGTATGGCAGCGCTGGTTATTATACACACACACACACACACACACAGCATTTATTCTTGTTAATTCACCTCCATTGTGCATCCTGTATTTTATCTCTCCTGCTGCCGGCTGAATGTCTTGCGTTAGCGCAGCAGTCCTGCGGAGTAACACAGACATAATGGAAACAACAACAGATATAAAACAGTTTCCTCGGCTCGTTTTAAGTCACACGGGGGTCACACAGCTGTACAGCTCCACCAGCGTGAAGTTTTCCAAAGCAGGTAAGAAACACTGGTGAACATAAAAGCCTTTTCAGTGGATGTACTTCAGTGACTTCCTGCCAGGCTTTGTGTAAGGTTTCTGCATTTGTTCAAACGATGTATGAAGACGGGCAGGTTGCTGCATACAGCGCTGGTATCATGGGGAAGACATTTTATCCTGCTCACTAACTTAAGGCTGAAAGTTACTGTGCTGCTCTATGTTCTGATATTCCCCCTGAATGCCTGGATCTATTTTGTTATGCAACGCTCTTTGTTTCCTTCTCTTGATTCTACATTGCAGTATTTGACTGAATAACCAAGCAAGTGAGTGAGTGATGCAACATTGGCTCAGGACAATTCGAGAGCTATTGCCATTTTTCACTCATGCAGGGGAAAATTGTCAGTTAAAGAGGCAGAGGTATTGTTTCCTCCTGCTCCACCACCAGCCTCATTAAGTGGAAGAACACGAATGGCACTCAGTAGAGCACAGCCCCGACAGTCCTTAAATTCAATCAAGCAGCACCAAAGTGCCCACACTCAAAGATTTCATTTCCTTAAATACGCCTTGTTCTTTTCTTCAAGATCCAAGAATTACTGAGTAATTCTCAGTTCAGCAGATTGTCTGTTAATAATCCTGCTACACAAATAGCATTGGAAACTGAGCCTCCTTGGCAGAGCATGACCCATTGTTCATCAGTCAATCCAAAGACAAGTCTAGACACATATTTGCATCTGTCATCCCGGGCATCAAAAACTCCAAAAGCGCCTGACCTTCAACTTGACACATTTGAACTCGGGTGTCAAATTCTCGTGATGATGTCGCGTCATCCAATCAGTGCTGAGAATGAAACTCAGCGGACCCCATCCTGGCACTGACCCGAGCGAGATGATGATCAGACCGGTCACTGCTCAGCCTCAGGTAGCGCTGGAAACGACAGTCATCCACACAAAGCTCCTGTAGGAGCCGCTGGTAACATGTAACTCAAAGCAACTTGATAGCTTCAGCCAGGAGTCCTCCTCTCTTCTGGAGGAGAAAAGGGCAAATCTGTGTTTATTTGCGCGATTAACAAATAAACACATATTGTCCTGCGGCCTGTTAAGGTCGCCGCGGAAATACGAATCGCATTCGGTGTGAACACAACATTCTACGCTGATGTACGTTCAAGTTTGATTTTATTATTTTTTTGATGCTGTAAATATTTAGTGAAACATTATTCCTTACAGATGAGTTGGGACTCAAGTAAATTTAGAGCTCGACTTAGCAAGTGGTCTACTGGCTTATTGTTTTTCTAATAAGCAAATATGAAGACATTTCAAGATGATTTATCACACTTTAGGCTAACAGTGACTATGACTAATGAATCAAGCTGTTTTTTTCAACATTTTGTATTATTACATATTATAATATTTTGGTTGGTTAAAGGCATCTTTGTTTGCTACTGGCACTGCTGAATAAAATATAAAGTCAAACTCTACTGCTGCATTTAAGCTCTTGATAAAAATCATATCTAGCAATTATCTCGTCAAACAAACAGCATGTGTGGTTCCGTTGTGTCCTTGTCTGCTGAGGAATGAGGAAGGAATAAACAGTATTTAAATCTGCTTAAAATAAAATAAATCTGCCTCATAAAAACAAAAGCCTTCCAAGGTTTGTAAGCATGTATTCCTGCAATAAAAAGGTTCACTTTGCCATTATTGTTGAAGAAAGGAAAATTTTTGCTGTATTCTCCATTAGAGATTTAGCTCTTATATCTGGCTTTGATGTTTCCGAATTTTTTGTGAAAAAAAAACTTAAACACCACTCTCGAGAAATTCATTAAAATAATCTCATTTAAATTGTTAATGAACCCCTAAAACTAGGTACAGTTACAGTTAATGATGACTAACCTTATCTTTATGTAATTTGGCTTTCAAAATTAAATGGAAGTTTGAAGAACTGATACTCCGACATGTTCCCTAGAAACTTCAAATAATACCTTCTATATATTTTCTTTAAATGTTCGATGTTAAGTTTTCACGTGTGTGTTTTAATAAAAAAAGAATGAAAAGAAAAGTAGGACCACAGAGAAGAAAGAGGAAGGCGCTCTGTCACAACTCACATCTTTCACTCCTCTGCAGTTAATTAAGGACCTCAGCCGCACATGGCTTGTAATTAATTGTCTTGAATTAACTGTCCTCATTACTGTTGAAAAACTTGTCAGTTTATTTCCATCTTTTCTCTTTCAATTTGTTTCATTTTTTCATCACTCACTGTTCTTGTGTGTGTGTGTGTGTGTGTGTGTGTGTGTGTGTGTGTGTGTGTGTGTGTGTGTGTGTGTGTGTGTGTGTGTGTGTGTCTTCCTCGCTGTGCATGGATTCGCTGCTCATCCACCCAATTTACACTCATTTCTCTCCCATCATCTTGTCAGCTGATAGCTTCATGCGAGTTAGCCCACAAGTTAGTGTCACAGTGGATATTGTGTAAGTCATGGTTCGGCAGCACACGTTTGTTTCTGTGGAGACGCAAAACAGATCTGACTTCTGATTGTTTTTTTCCTCAGAGAATTACACTGTTTGTAAATTTTGTTCCAAATCTAACTAAATGATTTCCTAACACCCAAGTAGTTTAGGGTTTCTCGTTTATTTCAGCCACAGGAGGAATACAGTGATGCTTGGAGCTATATGCTAATGTCAGAGGGGTCTAAACACTGCAATACCCATGAGTCTGGGCCCCTGCTGTTACCAAGAGGCCACTAGAAGGCATAAATTACCGAGGAACTAAAAGTTTTTCGATTCACCTAAAATTTACCCAGATTTCAGTCAATCAGTCAACTTATTTACGTAGCTACAGGGCCATTACTGCAGCAAAACGTATATATTTGTGTTTATATGTGTATCTCAGTGTACTGAGACTTGTAAATGTGCAGACACCTGTGAATGAAAACACAAATTTGACTGGTTAAACCATTGAGACCGAAGGAACAAATAAAACGTGCTCTAAAAGCTGAGCTTTGTTTCAAAACAACCTCGTAAAACCTGAAGACAGAATTTCTCGGCCTCTGACATAGATAGAGATATGAAATAAACCCATTTCCTAGTTTAAACATTTGGCTTTCATCATAAATCATCGGCTTTTCCCCAAATTTCATGAACGCTCTTTTAAAAAAAAACTACAAAGGCGGCAAACCAACAGAGAGCCCCCTTCTTCTTCCTCCTCCTCCTCCTCAAACACGTCTCTTACCAACTGAGCCTTGGTCAGCAGGTGAGCAGGAACATCACCTGGGTCGGAATCTCATTGTTATTTGTCCGTGATTATTTCAGCAAATCACAATGATTCAATCAATCACATGTCTCAAAAACAATGACATCATTGATGTGATGCAAACGTCTTATTCAGCTCTCAACAAGCTCCCAAATGTCACGCCCGCTCCCGAAAGGTTTATTGCTGACAATCCATCATATATTTTATTCTGAGTGACAGTGCTGGGCCGATGGATAACTAAAAGCCTGGAAAAGCCTTGTGGCCAAAGCACAAAATGCATCTTACCAAACTGTTGCCAGAATGAAAGGGATGAGTTGAAAGCTATAAGAGAGCAGAGATTTATCTGGCCTCTCCTATTTCCATCTCTGCCCTCTCTTCTAACACCACTTCCACCTGCTTCTCTCGACCAGCACAGTCCCCCCCAGCAAGAGGAATGTCCACTCTGCAGTTATGTGGGCTGATATGGCCGCACAACGATTTTTATTGGCCCAATAACGCTGTGGCTTAATAAGTGTAATCTGTCCACGAGCCCAAAGGTTAAAGCCCGGCAATACATCAGTGTCCCAGCGCTATATTGCTGATCTGTAATTGCCTTGCTGGTGGCTTAATTGTGGGGGTGTACGTGGAGATCATTTGGAAATGATCCATCACTTAGTACTGTAATAATGAGTTTCCAATGGTTGGCTGGGCTGAGGCAGCCTCCCCTGCTCCCCACAGAGGGAGTTGTTGAACCTGAGAGCTGCTCTGTGTGCTGAGGTGCAGCAGAGTGGAATCGTACCATTGAGACTGTGCGTGTGAACAGGAGTGTAGGTTTGGTTTGTTTATGTATGTGTGTGTGTGTGTGTGCGTGTGTGCATTCCTCACTGCACCACTCTTAATCAAACCAGCTCTATCCCCTTGCGTCCTTTAATTTGTAAGTACAAACCTGAGCTGCATAGGAATCAGGATAAAAGTCCGTTCGTAATCCATGAAGCTGCATCACTTTAAATCATTATGAGAGTTAAAAGTTAAGCTCCCTCTATTCTCTCGCTTTATTTTCTACCTCTCCCTGCCGTGAACTGTCAAATAAATCCAAAGTGCCCATGTCTGAAAAAAAGGAAGAAGCAGGACAGCTACTTTAAGCATCCTGCCTCCGGGATGCAGCTTAAACTCATTTCTCAGCAGATGTCGGCCTCATTCCCTGCCACCAAACACCACTGCTACCATTTACCCAGTGGATACGCACAGCTCGCCAATTTGCAAATTTCATGTTTTAAATGTCAACCTGCAGTTGATTATGCAGTCTGCTCTGCCATTAAAGCTGAATCTCAAAAGAGTTTAATGCACTTTGAGCACAAAGGTTAGAAGGTGGCATTTTTGAAAGGCGACCATTTACATGATAAAGAGCACACAGTGTCTGTAATCAAACAAGGCGGCCGTCACCACGTGGCCTCACACACAACAGAGGGTGTAAGGTGGGCAGTATGAGCTGGTGAGGGAGGAAGACATTTTTTTTTGTTTTCCTGTTGGAACTTTTTAACATAACAGTTTGAGATGAATGGGATGTCAGGACAAAAAACGCCACCGAGAGCTTAGGGGCGGTTGATTGTTGTTGCTGTTGTCATTGTGAAATATCGATGTGAGACTGTGTCTCCAAAAATTCTCTGTATCTGTGGATTTACAATACGGAGCAAGAAAGTTGTCTGGTGTCGACTCTGACTAAAGCAATTTACATTTGCTGGATGCTCCCCACAGCAGAGAGCCATGCTGTGGGGACAGTCCTGCTGTAATGAGATATGTTGCTTTGTTTGCAGTGATATATGATCATCTGCCCATGTTTTGTTATGTAATCAGAAATGTTACTTCACCATTATTTTCCTTTACTGTTTCAACTGCATCTGCTGCCTTCAGTAAAAAATTATTATTATTATTATTTCCAAGAGGCGATGTAAGAGTGACCTAGAGGTGAACATAAGTAACTGCTCATTTAGTTCTGACAAACTCTTGCCTTCACTTCCTTGCATTTATATAGTTTAAGTATGAATTTCTATGTGTGATTGTACATTAATAAACATTATACAAGCAATATATATATACAAATATAGAATAGAAATATGAAACATTAACTGTTTATGAAATAAGACTCACAAAGCTACTTTGCTCTCCAGACTTGGAATTCATAATTTTAGGGGCAAAGTCGTTTGGCCTCTGTTGTCATAAAGATTGTGAAATAAAAGGATTTTGAGATTATAAATAAACAAAATCAACTTTCTTATGACATTATTATTCACTTTTAACATGTGTCTGGTGTTTTTCTTGCACAAAAAAGGTAAGTTGTGTAATAATTCTTAAAGGAAATTACATCAAATTTTCCGAATACAGTGTTTCTAACAGTAAATTAAATCTATGGTGGTAATGGGAAAACATATGCGCGTGCATGAAGGTAGCTCTCACACGAAATAGATTCAGAGTGACTGGTGCATAGAGTAAAGGCTGAAAGAGAAGTTCTCACAGGAGAACTGTATTGCACCCTACAACTGAAGCTGAACCACTGAGGTCTGACTGTCTGCATGGACGGTAAAAACATTACGGACCATAGAACGAGCACACAGCAGCTCGCGGTAGTGCAAGCACATGGTGGCATTCAGAGCATTCGTGTTCTTATGAGAAGTGTAAAAAAAAATTGGTTTCATTTTGAAACTGTGGCAGGACAAATAAGAATATGGCGGGCTGCCCCAGCTCAAGTACTGAATAGATCAGATATCAATCAGTAGATAACAAGGTGCCCTATACCTTGCTCACCTGTATTTGGGTCCTTCCATTGTCAGTTCTTCTTTTCCTCTAGTTTTTAAATTCAGCCTAATGTTGTGTGAAGCTAACATGCACATGCTCTCTACCCATCCGACTGCAAGGAGAGCTGTGATTCTACCGACACTTTGAAAACAACCTTGAGATTCAGACATTGGCAGGGACACAGGACGTATGATGATGTTTGTGGCATTTACAAGGCATCGCTGTCTTGACTACTGTGAAATTCTTACTTTGGTACTCTCCCAATCAAACAGTCATAGTTAATGAGGAAAGTCATTTCTAAATTGAGCTTTTCCTTAGTGTGAAATTTTTTTGTATAAAAATATTGAAGTTTACATACAACTGGAATATTTAATACATAAAACCATCTGAGGTTGTCAATTGTCAATTTTAAGTTGGACAACTTCCAAGACTCCCCCCCTCCCCCTCAAAATCAATATATTTAAGGGTTCACAAAGTCAAATAGAAAATTAAAGTGTCCCCAGTGATCTGAAAATTCAACGGCTCAGAGTAAAATCATATATTCTTGCTGTGCAAAGTGTCTTGGTCAAGTTCAGACACTAAACATCAAGGATAAAACTTAACCTTTTAGCATAATGCAATCAAATACAACAACACTTCTTACCATGAGCTCAATAACCAACATAAACTAGAGTTATCACCTTCTGACAGCGTCAACAAAGACTAGAAAATTTATAGGGCGCACTGAGGTACAGTTTATGGCAGAGCTGCTGTATTGGATTGTATTAAATTGTATGGGTGTGTCTAATAAATTGGGCAATGAGTGTATGTTACATTATTTTTGAAATTTGTTATTTTCTTAACACCTAGAGTGTTGTATCATAACAGTAATACCCTCACATGTCAGTAAATAAATAAAGTTATAAATATGTTGTACATCCTAAATATTTAATATGATAGATGGCATATGGAAATCAAACAAGCAGTAATGGAGAGAAATACTTTGCTCATATAATTCCATCTGTATAATTTCTATAGATGTATATAGTAGAATACAAATTTGTCTTTTTTCTGAATGTCTGTTGGTGAAAATAACAATAATACCAGAAGAGTTAATTAAATCAAAAACGTCACTAAATTTGAAATGAGCCTAGTCAGAGACATCATGAAGAGAAATATATCACACTAAAGATAATGATCAACCATAGTTGTGTTTTCCAAATTTTTGCAGCTCCAATTAGCCGTACCACTTTAATGTAAAAAGACACGCAAAAAAAATGCAAGGGGCAGCAGACTTCACTGTGTCACATGACACTCACACAACGTACATCTTTGCAATCTATCGACACGGTTTCAAAAAATGTGGCTGGATTTGTTATTAAATCAATCTGACTATATATTTATATCCATATTGAATATTTTACATGTTAATTAGTTGAATATAACATATATTACAATATATAGTAATATCAAATTTAAAAGGGAAATACTCATGGAATTGTATTTATATATAGTCATATTTTCTAGCCACAGTGAACAAATAAGTGTTCTCAACGAAATTCTTACAAGTACATGTTCATCCTACTATAAATCCATATTTTTTATTTTAAATTATGATTATTAAATAATAGCATAGAATAAAACATATAGCAATGTGAAATATATGTAGGAATGCTAAATTACACTCTTATTATGAACTGTGAATAGATTTCTGTGTCTCATCATTGAATGTCTGTCAATGAACATAACAATAATGCCGGTACAGGTTGTTCGGTACAACTACATATGAATATTTTAGATTTTAAATAGTTAACTATGCCAATAAAATGTTAAGTGATGTAAAACAAGTAGAGGAATAATTTTGATATAATTGTTTAAAATGTATTAGGGTTTTATCAAGTGAATACATGTCTGCAGGAAATCTGAAAAAATAGGAATATTTTAGTTAAATTTTGTGTATTAGTTAATGTTGTATTAGCCATTATGCAGAGATAATGCATTTCTGTGTCTCTTCATAACTGTCAGTGAACATAACAATTATTCTGCGAGAGGCGTTTAAATTCTCCTCACATAAAAGCTGAATTTCTGAGTGCTCAACCTTTACAATACGTCTTTATTTGGCCGCTGTGTAATTTCTGCACCGCAGCTGTGTTCTGGTCAAGCCACTCATCTTTCTGTACAATTTAACTGTCTCATTTCTCCACCAGAAAAGTGTTGCCATCACACAAGTGATTTATATCTTCCTCGCGTGTGTTTTTCCCTCGACTTCCTCCGACTTTTCTGGCAGGCTGAAATTGCTTTATTATTCCCCCCCAGAGTCTGTCAAATCCCCCAGCAGCTACGAACTCATCACCCATCACTGGCTCTTTGTCTGAGAGGAAATAAAGTGTCTGCATTTCCTGGGTGACAGATTTGTGTAATCGTCCTTCGTCCAGGCTCCGGGAACAACTGAGTGGACACAGGAGGAGAGCAGAGGAGAGAAGCAGCCAGAGAGAGAAGGGCGATGCGAGAGGTTGGCAGATCAGTCTACCTTTTAAAGTGAAAATTGAGTTTCTTTGAAGGGGAGCTCCTCAGGTAGTGAGGGTCCAGGACCTTTCCTTTTGAGTTCTGAAAAGGAAAAAAGTCACTCTTCCAGTCCTCGCCTCAATCCAATACTTTAGTATTACTGGCTGACAAAAAAAAACGACAGCTGCAGTCACACTGAAGGCTCCCTCTGCTACTCTGGGTGGTTTCCAGCAGCGCAGATCAATTCGGAGGTTGCTTTAGATTCATGATAGGTTCAGCTGACACCGTTTTAGTCTTTTTTCTAAAAGTAAGTGCAGGTCTGGGAGGAAGACACAGAGACAGATACTTGTGAAATTTTAAATAAACTGGGGAACTGGACCCTTAATTTGTTCAAATTGGTTGAGGACTCAGGCGGTCTTGTCTCTGCATTTTCTTTAAAGGAACCATTTAGATTTTCTTGGGAATATGCTAATTCAGTTCAAAGACAAAACTAAGATGTTAAATATGAATCTGGAGCCAGCAGTTATTAGTGATTGAACACAGATAGCAGTTAAAGCCCAGATGAGGTTTTTTACAGGTTGGGGGTTATGTGCCATACTGTTTCCTGGCAGGAGGTGGTAACTGTCTGGAATCTCCCTGGTTCTCTAACAATCTCACACATGACTTCAAGTATTTTTATGCTTTGGTTTAGTATAAATTTCATGTGTTTATCAGTGATCTCAAGACTAGCTGGAAGGCATTTTAAAAATATATATATTTTAAACATTTATGATAAGGCCTTAGGTCATTCACAGCTTCTGTATTTTAGTAGTTGTCAACTATTCGGAAAGAAAATAGTCGACCAGTCAATTAATTAAATTAGATAAGCTTTTTTTACCCTTAATGTGTTTGAGAGAGAGAGAGAGGTTGAGTAATGCAAGAAACACACATGTAGTTAAAAGCAAGTATATAACTTAAAGTCACGCACAACAATCAGGTCTATGACCTTTCAACTACTTTTCAACAACAGCACCCCCTGCTGCATATCTACTGTCGATGCATTGCATTTCCGTATTACTGCACTGAGCTATATCCACAGAAAAACCAAAACAACACTGGCCTACAGCAATGCACAGTTTCAACTAGTGGACTTGAAAGTCAAGTTGTCTGTGAAACCTCTACTTATTATGTTTGACTGACGGATAGGAGAGATGGATCGATTTTCTCATCCAATTCAGCCCAATATTCCACTGAGGTACATTGGGTGAAGCCAAATTGGTGTTCAATCTGCGGTTTCCAGACGTTGTGTGTTATGTGTGGACGTACTGGACACATCCGCCTTCTCCAGCTCAATTTTAAGCATCTCAACGAATCAGCGACCACCGCAGCCAATCATGGCGTAGAACAAGGTAACAGGACAAACCCTGGTTGAAATTGGTGTAGTGTGACCCCCTATTGACTGCAAGATTCACGATAACAAGTTGTGTAGTTTGAGCTGTGGCAACACAACGACTTTGAAAGTCACGCCTGGTTTTCTGCAACTTGTAGGGTTTTGAAATATCCTTTTCAGACAGTGTGACTTTTTGACTTTGTAATGTGCAGAGCATTGAAATGTAGCTCTAAAGAAATACATAGTTAGATCTTTCTTTGAACAGCCCTTCGACCCCTGTTGATTATCAGTATCCACTACACACTCAACTTCAACAAATATAAATTCAAAACTTTGTTTTTCAGTTGCTTGAGCTTTAACCAACGCAACCAGCCAGCTTTAATTACAGTGACTTGTATTCAGTGAAGATGAACATAAATACCTAAAACTGCAGCCGTGCTCACCACTGATCTTGCTGTTGAATGCAGTTGTTCTCTATTTGTTTTTTCTTCTAACAGTTAAGCCCTGCAGCCTTTAAATTAATGTTGTGGAAAACAGAGACTCTCTGAACCGCTGTAATCAACCTGTCATTTATTTTTTGGGCCCCCACCAGACAAAACTCTCATCCATGAAAATCACATCACAAGGGAAACATGGAAGAGAATCAATTTGATTGTTGATAGATGAGGACCATGAACATTTCCAGCTTCCTCTCAGCTTGTTGTAGACCACAAATCGGACCGTTCTCCGTGGATACTCCACTCGCTGTTGGAAATAAAATTCCTGGTCCAAAAATTAAATTGCAGAGACACTGAAGGGGCCAGCGTGTGCTTTTTCTCACAATAGGGGAAGTGTGAAGCCTGTAGCCAACTAAAAATCAAAATGTCAAGGACTCTCTTTAAAATCACATCCCAGGGCATGTAAGAGTATAAAGCATCCAGTGGAAACAAATCCATGTAAGCAAATTGGGGGATTGGCATTGATCCCTTCCCAAAGCTCAGAGATATTATCCTCACTTAAAAACATTTCTCGTCTTCTCACTCATCGCTTTGACCCCGATTCCACCGACTGCCCTGCACTCAACTGTCGAGGTCTCTCATGCTGCAGCTCTGCATATGGAAGATCAGTTACTACCAGTGGATATCGGCCCCGAGCCGTGCACTACGAAGAACAACTGAAAGTGTAGCATCCACGATGCAAGCAACAACCAAAGCTTCTGCCTTGATATAATGAACTCACTCCCGTCCCAGAGGAGGAGATGAAGTACCACAAGAGAGAATTCTTCAGTATTCCATTATTGATGCTTTGTGGTTGCTGCTCTTCTCATGTGCTCAGAGATGGATGTATTGATTTGTCTGTCAAATCGCTTAGGCTGACATGTTCTGTTGTCTTTGTTTGTTTTGTTTTCTTGATATTACAGTCTCTTTCTTTGTCATTCAGCATCTGTCACTCATTTCAAATCGCCAAAAACAGTATTTGCATTCTCAATTTAGTTTCCTGAGTGGAGCCCCAAACATGAATCTATAAACAATCCTAAATAAACTTTGCAAAGATTTAACGTTGTCATATTGTTCAGCCACATCATTACCAAAATAGGAATTTCTCAACCCTTAAAACCTAGAGCGCTGAATAAAAAGGCCAAAGAGAGTGTTTTCTATAATGTGCTTCGATATCACTCTGCTTGGATTGTCAGCAGTTGTCTGAAATATGACTTTTTACTTTTCAGCAGACTAAGGGCACTAACAAACACATTAGATTTCCCATTACGCATTTTGCCTTGCCTCATAGTATTTCATCAAATTAAGATATATGCACACGTCTCATCTGGCTCTAAATGGAGAAGTAAGCAAACGTCACATCTGGTCTAAAAAAGTATATACCTGCATATATTGCATTCCGGCCTAATGGGGGAAAGCAGTGCAGAAATAAATCAAATTTGACTTGGTTTCATCAAACAGAAGAAAAGCCAGGCAACTATTTTCACATCCAATTGGCAGCCCACTGTGAACCTATCGGTTTGTGAATGGCCATTTTGAAGGCTTTAGTTTTGTCCAGCGCCAGATCGTTTTTTTTCGAATAACTATTTGGAAAAGAGGGGTGGGACCTTCACCCATTGGATGATACTAGCTGTCAATCACACGGTATAAACACCCCAATGCATACAGTACTTTATCGTCTACTTTTCTCAAGATGGTATCATAATTTACATCATATAAAAAAATCATGCTTTATTGAAGAAGATTTTAAACTAGTGATTTTCATCATAAACGTCTTTGAATTTGTTTTTACCGACAATATAAATCAAGTGAGCATTAATTGATTTCTCTGACTTATATTTGCAACCAATGGCATCTGCTGGTGATTCGATAGCCACAGTACATGTAGTCTATGTTCCTAATCTGTGCAGAGAAAGGATGGTTGAGTCTACTAAGAAGTAAGTCTTGTTAAAACTTTGGAACCATCCCCAAATGCTACAGGCCACAAACTTGTTTATTGGAGGAGAAGCAGAGGCAGGAGACGCTGGTTGTGTTCAGTCAGCAGGTTGTTTTCTGTCCTCATGAACACACTGAATTTCTCTGGCGTGGGATCAATAAAGTTTATCTTATCTAAACAGGATAAACAAACAGTTTTTCTTTTTCTCCAAACACCAACCTGGCCTCTGTTCCTAGTTCCTGCTTTAACAATGATACATTTCCAGGCATATATTGAACATTCATATGTGAACCCCACTGGTATAAAACTGAATACAAATGTACAAATCTGCTATTTAGTTGAAAGGAAATATTTGATCTGTCAACGTGTATCTTGACCACAGAGAAAATATATAGACAAATGAGATGGCAGCTCCCAAGAAGTGAAGTAAAAGCATCTCTATCGACACAGGGTGGCTTGCTGCAGTATAGGTCATTAGTCAAACCTCCTCCATGACAGTGAATGGGACATGGATCAAACTAAAAAGTCAAAGTACACATCGAATACATTTCGATCAATGATGGTTTCTGTCAGTTTGAACTGGGGAAGAAAAAAACAGTGTGAAACCTTTTAAATAGACAATGAGACAGACTTACGACTTGCAGATGGGACCTTGCGTCTGCTGCTCCATTCCACTGATCACTACTGCACAGACTCTGGCAATGGCAACGTCAGGATCTGGGATATTTATAGGTCATTTTTTGACAGTGGGAGGAAGTGGAGATGCCTTGTCCATCTCACAGTTCTTCACCTCAGAAGGTCCCATCTCTCGAGTTTAGAAGTCGTTGTTCTGACTTAACGGAGTTCATTTCCATTGAAGTTGAGGCTGTAAACAAAATGTGTTGTATTTACGTATTAAGAGCATTAAAACAACACCTTGACAACTGTTTCCAATATCTGCATTATAATAAAGAGCTGAGAAAAGGAGTGTGCATGTGTATTCTTAATTTGAAGTGCTATGAGCTCTCTCGGCCACCGTAGGAAACCCATTTATCTGATTTTAACTCCATACTTAAACCCTTATATCACATATAACAACACATAGGACTCTGGTAACCTCTTCTGGCCATTTAACCCATTTCATTAGAGCCTGTTAACAAAAATGCATGGATCTCTTGAAGCGTGTACACAACTTTACTACACTCTTCACCTGACACTCACAGTGAAGGTCCACGTGTCAGAAAGCGTCACAGTGACAAGTATCCAACAGTGTGGCCGCCATCTTGTTACATTGTTTAGGTTGTTAGTCAGCAGACTAAGAATATAATCATCTCTCACAAAACAGAAGCAGCTACATCTACTTTGTTACAACAAGATAAAAAGGCTCATTGTGAAACATTGTGATGAGGGAACACACACTGACCTGTTTGGGGAAAAGCAGACACAGTCCACACTTGTTGCTTTCAATCAACAGGTTGTTCTGTCACGCAGCCAAAAGATCACCTGTGCTCATGTGGTGGGTGCTTCCCCTTGTGGTGTGGCTGAAGAACTACATCTCCCACCCCGAAAAAATGCCTCTTAGGCCATTAAACATTCAAATACATTCAAGCGTTTCCCGTTGATGGTGGAGAATAAATCAAATATTCCTATGTGAACACACATTTATAGGTGTCACGTCAACATGATTTAATTTGCTCTGTGGGTTTTCTTCAAGGCTTGTTCAGCTCACAGCTCGAGCACGTTAATTAATGCTGGATGTAGAAAGCACAAAGGATCAGACTGTTCTGACCTCTCGGTTATTAAAACAAGCAGCGGTGAGAGCGGCGCAGCAGGTGATGTGAGGATGAAGGATCTCTGCCTCTGCATCAACAGAATCGAAAGGAAAATATCCTGCGTGAAAGTAGGGCTGGACAATAATGTCAATAAGGTCAAAATTAAATCTAGAAACATGTTCACATAAGTCGATATTGATAAATATCTTGATAAATGATAGATTATTAACATCAGATTAGATAATATCTTAGATTACAGTGACATACAATAATCAATAGAGTGCTATAGAATAAAACAATAGAGTATCAGTTATGATATGTTTAAAAAACATAAAGTGTATCAGTGAAATTTTTTATAAAAAGAGTGTACTGAAAAAATGCAGCACCAGTGCATTATAGAAATAACAACATAAATAAAACAAGCTACTTGAGACAGTGAAATAACTCTAAAACAAACTGGCAATAAAAAGACATGACAGATAACAGGAATAAATAATATGGATGTTACATTGCACATGACATTGAACTGAATATGATCTCAGTGTCAGATCCTGGCCAGGGAATGACAAGCAAAGGATAAACAGCAACACACAATTATATTTAGACAATTATTGATGTTGTTTTATTACCCAGCTGTACTGTAAAATTTGTCCTATCACTCAAATTGTAATCTGACAAAAGAACACATGTAAAGGAAAACAATAAGAACATATTGGCATGGACAATGTCTTGTTTTCCCTCAGGGGGACTGATGCCTCACTTTTTAAAATCCAGCTTTACTCACTAAAAAGTCTCTGAACAGCATCCCCCTGACTGCAGCTGCCAAAATCCATACCAGCTCTGAGTTGATAGAAATGTTGATACGCTCGTCTGTGTTGCCCATAGGTGTCGAGCGGCTGGAGCACATCGGATAGAAGCTGTGCCAGTTTCTTTCTCCAAGTGAGGAGAGGAGTATTCACAGTTGAAGCACAATCCAGTTAAAAGTAATTTATATTCTTTAAGTTCAGTAAAGCAAATGTCACGAGAGCCAATACAAACTAAGGACGATGTCAAATCATGGATAAGAATTCTGTTCTATTAAATGGATCTGCAATTTTTAAGCTTTTGAGTCTAACAAAGGTCATATTGATCATCTTGGTTGATGCTCACAGTTACAGCTGAATACAGTGTTTGCTAGTTGAAAAATACTTGAATAAGACAAACACGTGTATGGTCCGGACTCTTTGATCAGCCTCACAGCAGAGCAGAGATATTCCCTCAAGGAGATTCTAAGCGAGCCTAGCCCTCCGAGCCAATCGGAGAAGGCCAAAGTCGATCAATACATCAACATGGAGAAGAAGTTCTTCTGCTTTTTCTTGCTGGAACACGTCGCTTCGGCTGATTCGCAGGCCAGCGAGCTCCCGATTCCTTCTCGGGCTCAAACAGCATGTGTGATGATGGGTGGAGGGCTTGGCTGAGCATGACAGAGGAGGTAGATACTGTATATATTTATATATATATATATGTATAATGCGTTGGTAGGGCAATTTACAGCACATTTGCCACGAGTGAAGCGGATAAGATGAACGGTTCGCTGGCTACGGTTCCACATACACACGGTATATTATCCCTATTATTACTATAACCCTGATGAATCCCATACAAATCTGAAAATGTGGCCTCCCCAGAATTCACAGCTCTGATTGTTGTCCTTAGAAAAGCTGCACCCTGCTTTATTTTTTTTTCTGGGAGGCACACACCAACTGCCTGCTCCACCAACTTGGTTAAATTACACGATGTGAGAAGGCGGTGAGAGCTTGTTAAGCCTCTCTGATTGTTCTCCTCCAGAGCCCCTTCGCCTATCTCTCCCCTGGCGATGACTCTGCCCGGCATCACACCGGCTCAATTACCCGTGATATATTCTCCCACACACACACACGTCCTGTGATGACGCCATGTGTTGGAAATGACTCTCGGGTTGTGCTTTTGAGCTACGTGTGAGGATTCCGGGATGCGGTAAAGGTTATGTGCGAATATGACAGATTCCCCATCATTTTGGACGTGTTTTTTTTTCCATTTTCGTTCTTAATGAGTTGCCTAATGGTGAATTGTTTGTCGGCTGCTCCTTTTTTTTGTGGTCTGCATCCTCGGAGCAGATTGGTGTTCCAGGTCATGGTTGCCATGACAACAGCAGGGACAACTGGTGGGAAGTTTGCGAGTCATGCTATAGATTGTTGTATTTATACTGCGGGGAGGATTCAAAGGGTTTGTGGTGCTCGACAACATGAAACGCAGGACAAAAATAAGTTGTCCTTTCTGTAAAATGTAGTGGAATCTGACTGGAGAATGGCATCTGAAGAAATTTGAAGTGATCCGGCTTTTTGTTATTCAGTGCCAGCTCTACACTGCAATTGCAGAATCCCAGCCTCATCTTTAATTCATGATTTACGAATTCTCCCCCCCAAAAAAAATCAGCTTTTCTTAAATAATCAGGTTCTAAAACAGGCGTGTATTCCTGTTCCAGTTCGAAGCGCTCCCCCGTTTGAATCAAGATATTCCTGAAAAGAGAGAAAAAGGAGCGAGGTAGCAATCTGCTGTCAGGGGACAAAAGGAGCACACTCATGCCAGGGGCGATCATGTAAGGGGCCCCTCCGGAGACGGTAGGCGGTTGTCTGTTCTGACATGAGAACGTTCATGTCCTGGTTGTTTGGCTGCTCGAGCAACTCCGCACAACAGGATTACCAGGCATTGTCTCTGATCTGCATGGAGACGTCCACGCAGGCGGTCATGGGGCAGAAGAATCCGCTACATGCAGGGCCGCTGTGTCGGCTGGATAAATAAAAGGCTGAATGAGCCTGGTTAAAAGAAAAAACACAGAAACACAGTCACACACCGCTGTGGTTCAGCACACGGGAACAAATGCAGGCTGTGACATTTTGCAAACGCACATCCACATAGTTTACCCTGGTCAGTGACCACGGGCAGCACGTCGCTGTGGGACTGCATCTGCGTTTTCACTGTTTAACCAGATAAATGTTGACTTGGCCTTAATTAGTCGTTAATGAAAATCAGATGAAAAGAACGTGTGAAAGCAATGAGGCCAAGGCGCACACACACACACACACACACACACACACACACTCACGCAATCAAAAAGGAACCACCTGAGAATACATATTTTACAGCAGACTCCACTGATTGCTTACATGTGGTTATTCTCCGAGGTAAAGGGTTAAACTCAATGTACCTCATGTGCCTGTCTCCATCTAAACTTGATAAGCAGCTGGAGAACTCAGCCTGTATAGCCGTGCATGTGCAGGGATGCAGACAGTCACTGTGGGGGGATTTCTGGATTTCCACACCAGACTGAGAGGAGAAAAAAGCACTTTAAGAAATAACTTGGAGGGAAAGAGGCAGGTTCATCCAAGTGGCAGCCACCGCCGAGTGTCGGAGCCAAATGTGAAAGTAACTCGAAGCTGTTCTCGCTAATATTATTTTATTGACAACGGATCGAGTGACGTGTGGAGGTGAAAGGACTTGGCAGCAGTGTCCAATCCACACAAAATTGTCATTTAACTCAATTTCTTTCTCAATTTTTTTTTGTTTTTTGCACTCGGCAATCAACCTTGTTTTCTTGAAGCATCAGTTTGAAACTTGGAAAAAAACAACTGTCCAGTCCAGGCTCCGCCGTGAACAACACACAGAGAAATAACCTGCAGCTGGGAAACACAGTGAAACATTAAGCAGCTAAAGAACAGGAGAGTTCCCCTGAGGAGCCGCTGGAGACCGAAAACAGAGCAGAAATTAGAGTGAATATTGTTCCTACATTCATTAGGAAAGCAGATA
Source organism: Pseudopleuronectes americanus (assembly GCA_038501795.1). Classification (NCBI taxonomy): domain Eukaryota; kingdom Metazoa; phylum Chordata; class Actinopteri; order Pleuronectiformes; family Pleuronectidae; genus Pseudopleuronectes; species Pseudopleuronectes americanus. Next base: position 4,952,005 of record CM076734.1, on the reverse strand, counting down.
TGTACACACCCATCCCCTGACTGAACATTTTCACTGCCTTTATTAATCATTTCACAGCACAACCTTTTGGACAACTTCTCTGCTTACAAAACACAGAACCAGTACACTTGTGTACATACTCTTATGGTGTTTACTTTAATGATGTTTCCACTGCACTGGATAATCTCTTTCTTTTCACATCCCATTGTACTGTACAGTCCAGACCATCACCCACTGTAATTTAAGTTTACGTTTCTTTTTTATCTTATTTGTTCAGTGGTGACTTATATTGCCTGCAGAATTCTTTAAATTTATATTTTATATACTTTTTACTGAGGTTTCCTATCTTTGCTTTCCCCTTTGCTGCTGTTACACGGCAAATTTCCTCATGGTGATACAAATAAAGGATTATCATATCTTATCTGACCCTCCAGAAGAATATTTTTTACCTGATTATCTAGAATTTAAATTCATTCTTTAAATCTGTAGCATTGTCATTGCTAGAAACAAATTTTTCAAAACAAAAAGAAGGGGAAACTAGCTGTAAATAGCAATCCCTCTAAAATAAGTTCAAACGTATCTATTACAGACATATGAGTTTTAATCTTTTTAGAATAGAACGTATCATATATGGCATTTTGGTATGACATTTTTCTTTTATACAATGCAATATGAAAATGGGATAAAAAAAGAAAATAAAACACTAGTAATAAAAGAGAGTGACTCCTTTTTTATTCCTCGTAGAATGTCTTGAAGTGATGATATGTTACTAAAGTCCAGGGCCAATAGTTGTTACTTATGTTGATCCTGCAAATAAGTAAATTCAGTAGAAGCCAAAGTATATGCATCTGATAATTAATATTCTAAGTTCTCACATGGAGTTCACCTTTCTGTATTTTCTCTGTCTTGCTGTATCTTGCACGATATGACGAAATAAATCACTGTAGCAGATTTATCTAAAGACCTTAAAACAACAGGTACACAAATGTTGATATGTATTTATGCACCAATGCTCAGAAGTTTATTGCAAATAAAACCATACAGGAAAAGACGCAGGGCCGGCGTCTAGACTTGCAAAATAAGGATGAAGAAAACAAAGGTGCACATTCACCCGTGTCACGTTTCCATCTCTGCAGTAAACAACTTGTGTTTGCTGCAGAGTCATCTGACTTGGGAGTGAAAGCTGACTGCATCCATTCCCATTGCAGACAAGAGCCAGATGTTGTGGGTTATGTTTATGTTTTTTGACCAGTGGAAAAGCTTTAATGAGATTCTCAACTTCCCAGCTGGTGGTGTGGGACACTCAGTTCTCCCAGGTTTGACGGGTGTCTTCTCCCAAACGAAGATTCACCTCCTTTGCACAGATGTTCAGCTGGATTAAGGTCAGGATTCCTTGCAGGACACTTCCACCTCACTGTTTTTCCTCCTGTCTTTTCTTGGCTGCTTTTAGATGTTTGAGGTCATTACCCTGCTGGAGGTGCGGTGACCTGCGACTGACTCAGAGAGCTGACACTGGGCAGCAGCTTTCTTCTGATTGAGATCTGCACAGATTCAAGGAACCCAGTGCAAGATACAGCAATCAGCCGCCTGACTCACGTGCCCCTCCCCTTTGATTTGGGACCACGTTCTCTTCTTGGAAAGCTTCATTTTCTCCTCTGCGAACACACAGCAGATGTGACTCAGCAAAAAAAGGATTAATTTTGTTTCATCTCTCCAAAAAGACCAGAAGCATTGCGAGTCGTCAACATGCATTTGAGTAAACTCCAAATCAGACTTTTTATGTTCCTCCATAAAATCTCCATAAAGAGACAGAGGAGGGGTGGAGTTAATGTGAGGGGTGTTCAGGAGCACGCCTTCACCAGCCCACAACAGATACAATATATTTGTGCTTTTCAGCGAATTTGGAGGGACAGATTAAATCATAATTCAAGTTTAAGCTTAAAAACCAAGTCAGCGAGCGCTAGTGAACAAGCAGTAATATATAAAAATTAGGTTAAAAAATGCAGAAATGATCCACAGCACAATCTGGAAAATACAGAGGGTGTTAAAATATCAAATTATTAAATTAAAGAGAAATATATGTGTGCGTGTGTGTGTGTGTGTGGGTGTGTGTGCCCATCACCTTCCCTCTATTTTTTCTCACACTCTCCTCCTCTATCTCTTCTCCACCTCCCAAAGCTGAGCTGTGATTGATGCAGTCGCACCGATTTCGTTTGTACCCGTGAAGAAAGTAAACAAAGACTTGTGATATTTATATGCAAATGTGCCCGGCCTCCACTGACCATCTGGGGATGAACGGCGTTGAACTGGGAGCAGAACACTGGAAAAACTCTCTGTATCACTTGAGCTGATTTGGCTGCTTGTCCAGTTTGTTGACATAATCAAACAACCATCATGTTGAGCGAGGATTTTGTGATGAAGAAAAGATAATTCACTTTTTATCTGCCCACATACAGGCCGTGATGCCAGGTTGTTAACTGGGATTTGTTAGAGTTATTTATAGAGAGTTATTTCACAACTCTTATTATTTAGACGTGGGAAAATAAATTCCTGGGTGGTGGGTGATTGACAGCAGCCGTAGCCACAGGAGTGTCCTGTAGTTTTCACCTTGATCACGCTTGGAAATTATTTTCTTCCTTCTTCTTATCATAGAAAGAGAGAGACATGTAAACTTGTACCACACTGAACACCGAGCACCATTTAAGGGGCTGAATTACACAATTAGATGGAAAACGCCAGTAAAACTAATTGAAGGCTTTAAATATCACACTACAATCCATTAATTCATCACCGCGCGGAAAGGTTCCCAATAATTTCGGGGGCAGGCCATTTTACAAGGTCTTTGTAAAATTAACAGGAACTCAGCTCTTTTCACGGTGTCTTTGTTTTCTTCCGAGGAGAATCAACCACATGCAGGTACTCATGACATGTTGAGGTGTAAGGGGACCAACACTTTTAACCACATCTGTATTTGTCACCAGACAAAGAGGCTGACTGTGCTAACACACTTTTGTCCAATATTCTCTCTCCTTATTTTCTCCCTTGACTTTCACCAAATTCTAAGATGAAATATCTGGATCTTAAAACATTGATCAGTGTAAATTTAGAGAGTAGAATGTTTTAGGCTGAGCTAACAAATGTGTTAACAGAAGTTTTTGCTTTGATTGTGGCTGTTCACTCATCTCACCTCAGTTCAACCCAGCCTCTGCTCTGTTGTCCCAAAATTGGATTTTGACGGTGAGTCACAAACGGAGAGATGTAGAAAAAGGGGGAATATTGGATATAAATCTGATATGTGTATCAAAGTCAAAATCTGGAGAGCAATTCCTGTCGGTAAAGCCAGGTTTGGATGAAGTATAAAGTTATATCGTTGTTGAAAGTTCTGAAATGACATCAATTACCAGGGGCTCT